>QEPC01001035.1:656709-692324 GCA_003113815.1 Sphenodon punctatus | reverse complement strand
CCGAGAGATCTAGCAGGATAAGAAATGTCAAACATCCTGCATCCATCTCCTGGTGGAGATCATCGACCAAGGCCACCAACGCTGTCTCAGTGCCATAGCCAGGATGGAACCCAGATTGAAAAGGGTCCAGGAACCCAATGCTATCTAGATGCGCCTGGAGCTGGATTGCCACCACGTGCTCAATAACCTTCCCTAAAAAGGGAAGGTTAGAGACAGGTTGGTAACTGGCGAGTGCATTCACATCCAATGATGGTTTCTTCAGCAGGCGGCGTACCACAGTCTTCTTGAGGCTAGGCGACAACCTCCCCTGCCGCAGGGACCACTCTCGCCAGCACCATCCCCAATGTCTCCCTGGAGACTTTCACCAACCAGGACGGGCACGGATCGATTTCACAACTGGTGGCTCTCTCAGACCCCAAGACATCCACTGCATCGGCTGGCGTCATAGTCTGGTTACGTACCTATGCTGTGGCAGTGCATGCAGCAAAGAAGGTTTTCTTTTCTGCCCTCATTGCGTCCGCTAAGTCACATACGACTGAGCTCTTCTGGGTGGTGAGGGGGCTGGTCAGTCCAGCCTCCCTTCACCTGGATTCTGGAAGTGGCAGGCTGGGTTTGCCTCTGTAGAGAGGGCTCAGCTAGAGAACAGATTCTGCCATGCAGAAATATTTGCAGTTGAACCAAATTGGATACTTACACAATCTAAAAAAATAACAATCATTAATAATAATTTTTATTATCCTGAATTAAAAAAACCAGATTTGTTGCATGGGGCTATAACAATGGAAACACTGAGACGTTGATCAAACATATTTGTATATTAGACTGCTTCTTCATGTGCAGACAAAGCATTCCTTTTCCTTGAATATTTACATTTTCTATATTTCTGTTCTTCAATTTCTGTTTTCCTGACACTTCTTTATATCAAGCAGGGTGGGCCTTCTCCTTCCTTTGGACTACTTTGAAAATAGTACAAGCTCTGCAGGCTCAATAAGTGTTGGGCTTAGGGGTTATGGGTATGTACAGTTCATTATTGATCATTTAATTACTAAAATGAACAAAGCCCTATTTGTTTTTGTAATTAAAATACAAGAACAGATGTATAAGCAAACAATTATTGTTTGTTTTCATCTGTTTTTGTGCAGGTGAGCCCTTTCCAGAATGGTGCCTGCAGAGTCGGTGCCATTTTGGAAAAGGTTGCACATGTGCAGAACGGCCCCAACAGCCATTTTGCACGTGCGCAGTGATTTTCTTAAAATATTTTTTTTATTTTTAATTTAAAAAATAAAAAGAATCACTGCAAATGCAAAAAATGGCCACTAGACCATTTTGTGCATGCAGTGATTTAAAAATTTATTTTTTTTAATAAATGAAAAAAAAACCTCACAACTGAAATATTTATGACCCTCCCCACCCCCCCTGCCCCAAATGAAGGGGTTTTTGTAAACAAAAGCTAAAACAAAAATAGTAGGGCTGTCTTCTGCATACCCTTCTTAGGGGTGCTGGAGGGGCATGCTGAGATTAGAGGAAGGATGGGGAGGGTCCGGATCATGGACCCTTGCCTCCCCTTGGATCCATTCCCTGTCCTTGAGTACATACTCTCATTTCTGCTCCATTCCCCTGAGCTCCCTCTTTCAGTGTTTGAATGTCGGGACTGGATATGGTACTTGGAAAGGAGCCAAATTAAAAAAACAGCTATGTTCCAGATTTAGCCCATGGTCTGTAGGTTCCCTTCCTTGCTTTACTTAATCTCCGTGAAATGAAATTATTGTTCAAAAACTTGAATAACATCAGCTCAGCATCCTTACCCCCACCCCATTCTGCAATCATAGATTGTGCTATTTTCTCATGGGCCTGGCAGCCTTCCCTTCTGCTTTTATCTGCTTTTTCTTGTTAGTTAACTGGTGGTCTTCTGTGTTCTTTATTTAACTTGTTCAAATGCTTTCCCTGTTTGGTGTTTTTGGTCTCTTTATCCTTGTCTCTCCTGTGTATTTAACAAATAAACTCAATGCTTTTCCTTTAGAGAATGGAAGAGCTGCATTGTTCCAGGTGAAGCGTCGGGTGCACTGAAAGAGCTATGTTGCAAAACGTGTGGTATCAAGTCGCTCTACCCACTGCTTGCCTGCTTGTAGCTGCTAGTCCTCTAGACTAGGGATGTGCGAACGCAGTTTGGGGTTCGGCCCGAACTCGGGGTGTTCAGACCATTTGTGAACACCCTGAATCTGAACCGCCCCCTACCCAAACCGTCCGAACAAAGTTTGGGTTCTGAACCAGTTCAGGCGGGGGCATGGGGGGCATGGAGGAACCCGGTTTTCCCTCTCCCTCCAGGCTGTGCAGGTGGAAGGGGCACCAGGAAGCACCTCTCCCCCCACCCTGCCCAACCTCATAATATTTTTTTAACCCCCACCCCAGGGATCACCCTACCTGGTGGTGCCGGGGCTCTGGCCCTGGGTGTGGTGGTGGCGGCAGCAGCGGCAGGTCCAGTGGCAGTGGCGTGCCAGAGCGCTTCAGGCCACTTCTACCTCTTCCAGTTTGACCCGGAAGGCCTAATAGCAGCCTGAAGTGCTCCGGAGTGCCGCCGGAACCAGGGCCTGAGCCCCAGCACCACCAGGTAGGACAATCCCTGGGGTGGGGGGGTTAATTTTTTTTTTTTTTTTATGAGGCTGAGCAGGGTGGGGGTGGGAGAGGTGCTCCCTGTTGCCTTTTCCACCCACGCAGCCTGGAGGGGGGAGGGAAAACTGGGGTCCCCTACCCAAACCTGTTCACCCCCCCTGAACCCATTCGGGCTGAACCGAATGGTTTCTGGTTCGGCTGAACACTGAACCCCCCCAGTGTTCGCACATCCCTACTCTAGACTTTTATGATGACACATTTCATCTACTCTCTTTAAAAGAAAACCCTGAGCACCCTTTGGCCTTCTTTCTTCACTCTGTTTACTTTGATTCTGTTTGCTTTGTCCTTGCATTTTTGTGTCTGTTCTCTGTTTAATTTTATGGTTTTTTGAATTCCTGTATAGGCTTCTGAATCTGCCTCACTCTTCATCCTCCCCAGGCATATACTTGTTTGCAATATCTGGCTGCACTGAAGCACAGTAGCAATTGATTGGAAGTCAATCAATAGCTCAGTGATTGGCAGGGAACTACTGAGTACCAAATCATTGATTCACTCCCCACTGATAGCCACACAGCTGGCTCCCTTTTAGCCTGCCATTTCTGATCAAGACAGACGCATAGAAAATGGAAACTATTTTTTTAAAACAGCTCCCTCGGCAGGGAGGAATTAGTTGCAGCAGCAAGAATCTGAGCAGAGGGAGTGAACGCATGATATCACAAATGCCACCAGCCAGCAGTACAGCTTAAAAATATGGTCTGCTTTTTTTTTTAAAAAAAAAAAGTGCAATTAATTCTGAAGGATTAAAGAAACATTTTTGGGTCAGTTCTGTTCTATCACTTCTTGAAGCTGGTTTACTAGCCCTGGAATCCAAATATCTGGCTATTTTATATGCATGCTCATGTAAGTATATTATACCAGCAAAATCTACATCAAAGGAATATTATTTAGGTTGTAAAGTCAAAAACTCAGATGCTAGGGAAATGCCAGATGTCATGGTGATTTATTTGAATTCCTTTGGTGCATCTGTTCCGCAAAGTGCTGAATATCTCTTAGCCTAACTGTTCCCAACCTTTTGGTCTCCATGGTTCCATTTTGAGACTTCATTATAATTCCATGACTGCAGATAACAAAAGACATGCAAAGCATATAAAATATCTTTTCAGTATTGTGACCCCATCTGCAAATAGTGATACCCCTATTTGGATCGCGTTTTGAGAATCTTTTCTCTATCTTAACACAACAGTGCATTTAAAAAATATTTTAAACAAGTACGTATGTAGTCCCATTGGCTTTGACAGGATTAGTCAAATACTTAAAGTTAAGCATGGGTTTCCATAGTTTGCTGAATTGAGTACGAGTGAACAAGTAACATAAGTTGAGAGCTCTAACTGTTGTTCTTTACTTGATATATTAGTTTTCCCCTGGTAGGAAATCCCTGGAGGTGGGGAATCCTAATTATCAGGATTAACATTTCAGCTGATCAGCAGGGAAACTCTCCACTCTTCGCAATCACTCCAAAGAGTGCTCTGTTGAATTTGGTCTCTTGTAACTTAGTACTAAGAATGAAAATTGCCACGTTAACTCCTGTTAGACTAAGGGCTATTTCTGACTTCTATATGACTTGTTAGACGCATTTTAAATATTGCCTGATTGCTGTTAAGATTGTACAGCATATAGTACCAAAGGCAGGTCCATTAATTTAAAGTCTGCTTAAGATGAAATTATCATACATCAAACTGTTCTAGATGGTCCACTAAGTTGGCTTATAGGGATGGGCAAACGCGGTTCGGAGTTCGGATCGAACTTGACCAGTTCGGTCGACTGAACCGAACTTCCGAACTGAACTCGATTTTCGAACTGAACTGGATTTCCGAAATTGGTTCTGTTCACCTGTCCTTATAAGATAATAATCCATTTCGTTCAATTGGGTTTGAATTTCCAAACTCTGTTCAGAAGTTCGGACCGAACTCTAATAGTTCAGTCGACTGAACTGAACTTCTGAAGCGAACTCGAATTTCGAACCAAACCGAATTTCCGAGCTCAGTTCTGTTCGCCCATCCCTATTGGCTTAAGGAGACTCTAGTTTATAAAGATCTCCATTGCCACCGAGGACAGAAAAAGAGGCAATGAGCTTAAGTTGTAGGAGAATACATTTAGATTTATTATTAGGGAGGGATAATTCATATCTGCGTGAATGGGTGGGCCAAAGGAACAAGTTGCCTAGGGAAGCTGTTGACTCTCCTTCATTGGAGATTTTGTCCTGCAACCTGAAAGAAGACATGCACACTCTTCATTGGAATTTGAAGCCTGCACTTTTTATTCAAATCAATATAAGTTGAAAGGAGGCCCATTTAAAACTATGCAAACATATGAACTTCAGGCATCCAAGTTTAAAGTACCACCCTTCACTCTACTCAGCTGTCCTAGGTCACTCACCCCAGCTGCCTGGCTGGTTGAGAAGGCGTTATATGCTTACAGAGATCTGAAGCAGGAGAGGAGGCAATAGCCCACTTGGGACTGCCCCTGTCCTCAGGTGAATAGCTCACTCCTCTCTGATGGGCCTTAGAAGAAACCAGGCCTCTCCTGATTTTGCTTCCCCCTGCAGCCCCATCTCTTAAGGGGATGTCTTAACTCTTACAGGCATAATAATGGGCATTTTTACACACGCCTTGAAGGTAGAGGTGTGCACCAAGGGCCCATGTTGTTTTTTGTTTTTGTTTTTCATTTTTGTTGTTTAAATCTGTCATTTTCATTTTCATAAATATCAAATTTTCATTTTCATTTTTGCTTTCATTTTCATTTTCCATTGGTTTCAATGGAAAACACATTTTCGGATGTCACCTTTTCCCCAATTATATTTGATTGAATCTTAGAGGAATTGTACCTCCAATGGAAGGCATTAAGTGTACCAAATTACGGAAAGATTGGATAAAGGAAACCAATTTTATAAGCAGTTGAATTATATTATTTTGCAAAACTCTTCATATACATTCTTAGCTGTAACGACTTTGTCTCACATTTAATGTAGATGAAATTTGGAAAGTTTATACCTCTTCCCATATTTACTATATCTGAAAACTTTCAGAAGGATTTGATAAAGGGTCCTGGTGGTATAAGCAATTAACTTACAAATGTATGTTTGACTATAAAATCTTTGTAGTCCAAGCAGTGTACATGAAGTTTTTCAGGACTGTATATCACACTTTCATGATCATCCCTGCCAAATATAAAATTGGGACCCTTTATTACATCTTTCTGATGTGCCTGCACAGCATATGCAGAGAAGGAGCCTATGCCAGCGATTCTTTTACATGTCACTGTGGTATAAGATCAGTTTGTGATGACAATTGGCCAGCATAAATGTCAACCAAATATCCTCCTCCTGTTCTGTGACCATCCCAAAATCACTCCCCCACTTGTTACTGGGAAATCAGAAGCATTTGTTTAGGAAAGATCCAATGGAGATTCACTTATGTCCTCTGTCACAGTGCTGCAGGATGTGATTGTGATGATAATTGGCCAGCTTGAATGTGTAAACCAGCAATCAGGAGACATAGGATGCTATCCCCAAAGTCACAATTATGTCCCTTCTATGCCTGCCTGATGACTGCCCCTATGCCCGCCTCGAAGCCACCACCGATTGGTCCTATAAAGCTTGAAGAATGCAGTAATTGGCCAGTGAATGTGTCTGTCAGTCATTTGGGTTTCTCCACATCCTCCCTCCTACAGCCTTCCTCCCCCAGCAAGGTCCCGCAGACGGGTCACCAACTTCTCATGATCAACTGTGTTGAATGCAGCTGAAAGGTCTAGCAGGACCAGTAAGGTCTGATGACCCTGGTCCAATGTCAGACAGAGATCATCAATCAAGGTCACCAATGCAGTCTCCATACCATACCCAGGCTGAAAACTAGACTGAAAGGGGCCAAGGAAATCGGTGCGGTCCAGATGTTCCTGGTGCTGCCATGCCAGAGCCCACTCAATAACCTTCCCTAAAAAGGGGAGGTTAGAGAACTGGAAGTAGCATCAGCGTCAAGAGATGGTTTCTTGAGCAGGGGCCTAACCACAGTCTCTTTCAGGCAGTTAGGCACCCTGCCCTCCCGGAGGGAGGCACTAACCACCCCAGCCAGAAACAGCCATAACATCTCCTGGCTGGCTTTCACCAGCCAGGACTTCTATGGATCTTGTTCACAATGGTGGCATGAACAGATCCCCAAAAGGACTCCACATTGGCAGGTGACACCAACTGGAACTGATCCCACAAAACAGGACAGGACGGGGCATCCATAGCCCCAAGATGATCCTCTGCGATAACTGTGGTACTGGAATTGTGGTGGATGTAAGCGATCTTATAAACAAAGTATTCAATAAACTTGTTACAGCGGTCACTGGATTGCTCCAGGTCCAGGTGGAGGCAGGCAGGATTTACCAAGCCCTTCACCACTCAGAAAATCTCCGATGGTCGTGACTTTGCAGATGCAATGAGGGCAGCAAAGAACTGCTTCTTTGCTGCCTGCACCACCACAGCATAGGCCTTTAAACTGCTCTTATGCTGCGATCAATCATACTCACTGCGAGTCCGGCACCACTGTCGCTCCAACCGCCTGCTCTCCCACTTCAAGCACTGCAGGCCCTCAGTAAACCAAGGAGACTTGAGGGAGACTTGGGAGGGCAACAGATGCCTGGGAGCCACTCTGTCAATGGTCTCAGCCAAGAAGATGTTCCAAAAGGCTACGAGATCATCAACAGAGCAGGTGTCAAGGTCCAGGGGAAACTCCCCCAGAACATTCCGGCACTGATCTGAGTCCATAAGTCTCTGGGGGCGGACTGATCTAATAGGTCCTGCACCCCATTGGGGGCAGACATGTGCCAGAACACATGGCTTAAGGAGGTAATGGTCAGACCATGACAAGGGCTCCACGCCCTAACTTCTACTAACTGACCCCCCACCTCAACGCGGTTGCAGAAAACCAAATCCAGTGTATGTCCCTCATCAAGTGTGGAGCCACAGATGATTTGGGACAGGCACATAGTTGTCATGGAGGCCATGAACTCATGCCTCTCTCCTCCAAGATCAGTTTAAGTGTGGATGTTAAAATCCCCCAGGACCACTAATCTAGGGGTCCGGAGGATCACATCTGACATCAGATCAGCAAGAGCATGTAGTAGGGATGTGCAAACGTGGTTTGGGAATTTGGGGTTCGGTCCGAACTCAGGGTGATTTGGAACCCCGAATCTGAACCGATCCCCGACCAAACAGAGTTCAGGTTCTGAACTTGGTTCAGGCAGGGGGGTGGGGGACAGGGAAGAACCTGGTTTCCCCTTCTCCCTTCAGGCTGCGTGGGTGGAAGGGGCACGGGGGAGCACCTCCCCCCCCCGCCCAGACTGGGATTTTTTTTTAACCCCCCCAGGATCTCCCGCAGCTCTAACGTGGTGCCAGTGCAACGGCCCTGGGTCCAGCAGCGGTTGGGTCCAGTGGCAGCGGTGCTCTGGAGCACTTCAGGCCACTACTAGGCCTTCCAGTTCACCTGCTTCTGGACCCAGGGCCAGAACCCCAGCACCACCAGTTAGGGCCACAGGTGATCATGGGGGTGCGTGTAAAAAAAATCCCACGGTGGGAAGGGGGGTGAGGTGCTCCCTGGCGCCCCTTCTACCTGCACAGCCTGGAGGGGGGAGGGAATACCAGGTCCCCCCCTCACGAACAGGTCAGCCCCCCCAAACGGTTTAGAGTTCGGCCAAACCCCGAATGGGCTAAACACCAAACCGCTCAATGTTGGCACACCCGTAGCATGTAGGGATGCCACCGGGCAATTGGGTGCACGGTACACCAGCACCACCCCTAATCTGTTTTCAGTCAAATCCAACACAACATTGAGATGCTCAACACCTGGTGGAGCCTGCACCGGATATCTCCTAAAGACAATGCAGACTTAATAACAACGGCTACACTGCCCCCCCACCCCCGGTCCCTCCAGAAAAAGCTGATGCTGCACAAAGAATCTAGCTAGAACAAGTTTGGCCAGAATAGGGCCTGATTTATTGTCCAGCCAGGTCTCTGTAATACACACGAGGTTGGCGTCCCACTCCGGGATTAACTCCTGGATGGTAGATGACTTATTGACAACTGACCTCATGTTCAGCAGCACCAAACCAAGGCCTGGTGTCTCCTGGGCCGCAACCTACCTGCATAGTCCACTAAGTGGACCACCAGGTAGGTCAGGCTCCGGTCCCAGGTCAGCAGCACCAAACCAAGGCCTGGGGTCTCCTGGGCCTCAATCCACAACCTACCTGTGTGGTCCACTAAGTGGACCACTAGGTAGGTCAGGCTCTGCCTCCCCTAAGTGTCAGGCTCCATCACCGGGTCTGGCAGTGGCAGCTCTGGCAGCAGCAGTGGAGTGCTTCAGGCCTCTACTAGGCTTTCTGGGTCACTTGACCTGGTCACTTGACCCGGAAGGCCTAGTAGAGGCCTGAAGTGCTCCACAGCACCACCGGAGCCCGACCCACTGCTGCAGGACCTGGGTCCCTGGCGTCACTAGGTAGGGGTGTCCAAAAACTTTTTAGTAGGCTGCACGCGGGGTGGGGGGAGCTGAAGGGGTTCCACCTGCGCAGCCTGGAGGGAGGGGAAACTGGGTCCCCCCTGCCCCCCACCCACCGCCCTAACAGGTTCGGCCCAAACCACCGAACCCCAAATGGTTTCAGGGGGGGCCAAACCCCAAACCCCTGGGTGTTCACACACCCCTTAGTGCCAGGTACATTGCTGATGTTATATAAATAAATAAGAAATAAAAAATAATGTAAACGTGCAGGTTCCGCGCACAGGGCAGCCAGTTTATTTGTTGGTAGTCATGACTGAGTCAATACTAAATCTAATTTGACCCTCCCCAGATAAGTATGTGAAGTTGTGGGACCCTCGAGTTTTTTTCTTCCACCACTGGAAGGGCTGAATGAAACTTAATCTTGGTATTCTAGCTTTTCTTGATGAAAATTGGGGTTCTCAGCTCATCCTTGCCAACGAGAATGAGCCAAGAATGCCTGGATTCTTGCTGAGAAAAGGTGAGAACATCGGGAACATCCCTTCCCCCGTACTTGTCTCTCTGAGTCTGGCGGGACTGCTCCAGCCACTGGGTCTCACTGCAGGATCTTCCCCCCTTTTGACTTCTCTGCAAGAGAAAGGGGGGGGGGGCCTCTTAGGAAAATGCTCCATTTTGGAAAAAGGCAGCCAGTGTGCATATGCTCAGACTGGCTGCCATCGATACTGGTGCCATCTTAGAAAAGGGCTGCATATGCTCAGAATGGGCCTGGTGGCCATTTTGAGCATGCGCACTGATGTTTAATTTTTTTAAAATTTATTTTGTTGCTGTCACTTCAGATGTTTTCCCCCTTCCCATGCAGACAAGTTGATTGGTGAGAGATCCAGAGGTGAGATCAAGCAGCTGGAGCAATCTCCCCGGACTTGGAGAGACTGCCAGGTGAGTAAAAGGGAGCCTTTTGGTTTTTTTTTAAAGTGTTGGGGGAGGGTTAGGGTTTTTTCTTCTTCTTCAAGATATCTCATGAGATCTCAAACCATTAGTGAGATCTTAATGTGGGGGGGGGCTGGGGGGGGTTGCAGAGAAAAGAGAGAATTAGCAATCTTCCCTGGCCTGCGCTGCTCCTAGCCCAGCTCAGCTGAGTGCTTACCAACTGGCTTTTCCTTGAGGTGGGCCAGAGAAGCTGCTCCCATGGGCTGAATAAGGGTCTATGCTGCTTTTTCAGTGGTCTAGATCCATGCCCACCAAGGTTCCTCGGGGCACTGCCCTGACCATTCGATCCACATGAGCAAGGCCAGCCAGAAGTGGTGGAGGTATCACACAGTGCTGAATTCAACAATTGAAGTGAAAGCTGTTTCTTTCTAGGGATGGGTGAACAGAACAGAGTTCAGAAATTTGGTTCGGTTTGAAATTCGAGTTCAGTTCAGTCGACCGAACAGACCGAATTCGGTTGAATTCCGAACTTCCGAACCAAGTTCGTCCATTCAAAACCAGGTTTTTTGGTGTGTGTTGCCACTAGGGATGGGTGAACAGAACGGAGTTTGGAAATTCGGTTCGGAAATTCGAGTTTGGTTCGGAAATTCGGTTCGGTAAACCGAACAGACCGAGTTCGATCCAAACTCCGAACTTCCGAACCGCGTTTGCCCATCCCTATTTCTTTCAGAAACAGACCATTCTCCTATGCTCACACAATGGGGAATTTACCAGCTTTCCCACTATTTTTACTGGTTCCTGTTTGGTAATTTCCATTGTTTGGTGCTTCTGGTAATCCTTCCTAGGCAGGAGCAGCCACACACTATGTAACTTGCCTTACATGCTGCGGTTCACTTGTGTAAGTTTGCAAGTTCACTACGTAACTGTAATAATTTCCATTATTGGTCCTTGTTTTGGCTCCTTGTGGTTTGCTTGGTGGTTTACTCGGTGTATTTCAAGGGCCACCCCTTGTTTTTTGTGCTTTCTGATGCCAGAAACTGTTGTAAAATGCTGGAAACAGATTAAGTGACTGAAAACGAACTGCTAAAAAATACTGGATATTAGTGGAAATTATTGAAAATTACCCCCCAAATTGTGGACAATCATAGGCACCAGTCTCAACAACTGTTGTAGTGTGAATTCAACGGATGGTGAAGAAATACCAACAAACTGTTGCAAGTGCTCCCGAAAGCTAGCTATTTCCCAACAGTATGAGAATACTTGTACTTGCCATGTACTTGTACTCGCACATGGTCCCTCTGGACCAATCCTCACTCAGACTTCCCTCTAGCTGCTAGCACCCTCACCTGTTCCCTAACACACCATGCCTAAGATGGGGGGGTAACTCACCTCCCCACATATGTCCTCCTTGGAGTATGTGTGGGGCAAAATGACATCCCCCTGCACAAGGAGTGGGGGGATGAAACTGAGTTCCTAAAGCTGAGAGGGATGTTAATTTTCTGAAACATATTTGATGCCAGCTTCCCCTAACCAAGTCCGCCAATTATATTTTAGTGGACTACTGTCTGCTTTTCCATATAGATTAATCAAAGCCAACTTCTGAATGACTAGCTGGGTTTTTGTGTGCTGATGTCATAGTAGTGCAATTTCTAGCTTAGATCTAATCACTGCAACGTACACAAAAATCATAGATACTGGGTTACCTGGTGAGGGAGAGGTAAAGTAGGATGGACAAAGCAGCTTAGTACGTGGTCTGAAGTGTATTGAATGAATTGTGCTGTGATAACTTAATCCTGCTGGAGTGTCTTGGAAAAATACATATTTCCAAAAGGGCTCTCTACAGGTGATTCTGGAAACTACAGACTGGTGAGCCTGATGTCTGTGCCAAGCTAAGTGGTGTAAACTATTATTAAGAACAGAATTACTGGGCATATTGATAAACCTAGCTTAATGGGGCAGAGTCAACAAAGATTTAGCAAAGGGAAGTTGTGCTTCACTAACGTATTGGAATTTTTTGAGGGATATAAATATACATGTGGTAGAGGTGATCCATGTGATATAGTGTATCTGGATATTCAGAAAGCGTTTGATAAGGTCCTTCAGGAGAGACTGTTGAGGAAAATAAAACAGGGATAGGAGGCATTGTGCTGTTGTGGATTGGTAACTGGTTAAAAGAAAGGAAAGAAAGAGTAGGACTAAATGATCAGTTCTCACAATGGAGAGAAGCAAATAGTGGTGTGCCTAAGGGATCTCTACTGGGAGTGGTGGTGGTTAATTTATTCATTAATGATCTGGAAAAGGGAGTGAAGAGTGAGATGATCAAATTTGCAGATGGCACAAAGTTAGTCAAGGTAGTTAAAAACTGAGCTGATTGTGAAGAATTGTAGGAGGATCTTGTGAGACTGGGTGACTGGGCATCTAAGGAACAGCTGAAATTAATTGTGGGCAACTACAAAGTAATGCACATAGGAAAAAATAATCCTAACTATATGGACACAATGTTGGGTTCTAAATTAGGAGTTACTACTCAGGAGAAGGACCTTGGAGTCGGTGGAGCTGATCCGATGCCATGCATGTGCTGTTGCATGTATGCGTGTGCGCACTGCCACATAGTTTGCGCATACACTGTGATCCCTGTGCCAGGGGTTCATGAGGCTTGCGTGAGCATACATGTGCACACGCGCGTGATCTGTGCAGCAGTCCACACGGTATAGGATCAGCCCTATTGTGGACAATAAATTGCAATCCTCAGCTCAGTGTGCAATGGTGGTCAAAAGAGAAAACAGAATTTTAGAAATTATTCATAAAGGGATAGAGAATAAACTGAAAATATCGTAGTGCCTCTATATAAATCAATAGAATCCAAAGAAAAATCGGACAACTAGGCAAGATTGTCTCTGTCCAATGTCCATCCAGATGTCCACATGGTTGTCAACTGCCTTTGCAACTGATCTCAAACCATTTTCCTACTCCCGACTGAGTTGTGGGAATTTCCTAAACTTTCCACCCTGGGAATTTCTTCATAATCCAAATTTTATAATGAAGTGAATTTAAAGTGGTCATTGGAGACAAATTGCTGTATCAGCTTGGAGAAGGAAAATGTAGATTCAACAGAATAAAGACATTCCAAAAAGCCAAAAAGTGTATACTGTTAAACTCTTCAGTGCTCCTTCTATGACTTTTTTGCCGCCTCTGTTCTTCTCCCAGTCTGTCTCGGAAGTGCTCTATTCTTTACCAACATCTATTCACATGATTGTAGCTGTCGCTTTACTGCTGGATTAGATTAAAATGTTCATGCTCTTTCTATTCCTGTCTGTCCATTCTTGCATCTTATTGACTTCTTGACACATGCACCAAGATATTCTGCAAACTACATGGCAAAATCCCCACATTTCTCATCTTTACTTTCCTCATCTTTACTCTCTACTTTCTTATATTATATTTATATATTACCATAATTTGTACCCCGCCACTCCTGCAAAGCAGCTCAGGGAGGCTGATAGTTTACAAAAATATAAAAACAATAATATAAATGCAATAAATAAACATAAATACATAACAATAAAACCACCAATACGGACATCAGGGAAAGTTTAAGGGAAAAAAAAATTCAACCCTCCTCCCCCCATCTCTCTCACCAAAAGTCTGGTGGAACAGCCAGGTCTTGCAGTATTGATGAAAAGAGGAGAGGTCCGGAGCCATCCGAGCCTCCACTGGCAGGGAGTTCCACAGCCTAGGCATGGTCACCAAGAGCCCCCCTCCATGGTAGGACGGCAGGGGCCAGTCAAGATCCCAGGGAGCGAGACAGTCCCACAGGTAGGTGAGACTTAGGTTGTATAGGGCTTTATAGGTAAGCACCCAACACCTTGAATTGGGCCTGGAAGACTATAGTCAGTCAGTGCAGAGCATGGAGCACTGGAGTAATGTGCTCAAAGCGACCCATCCACGTCAGGAGATGGGCCGCCACATTCTGCACCAGCTGCAGCTTATTTATCACCAAGGGTAGCCCCATGTAGAGTGTGTTACAATAGTCTAGTCTCAAGGTAATGAAAGCATGGATGATAGTGGGAAGGTTGGAGTTTCAGATGTATGGCCAAAGCCACTGCACCAGATATTGGCAGAATGCACTCCATGCCACAGCCTCCACCTGGACATCCAGATGGAGATGGGACTTGAGATGCATGCCCAGACCATGAACCTGGGGGACCAGTGGGGAGACAAACCCCATCTTTCCTTTCCTTTTCTGTAGTCTGTCACAACTAAGTCTGAAATGACAAACTGTGAAAAATGCTGTTTCCACTGGAAACAAGTCATTTGCCTTCATTCGCATGACGTGGAAATTTACTGCTTTTCTGCTGTTTCCGCCCTTTTTCATAATTTTTGGCAAGTTGAACAGAGCTGATATGCACCTGATCCCAAGCCCCATGTGTGCCCTGTGTGTGCACCCCTGGGGCTGGGAATATGCAAAAGTTCTGACTAGGTTCCGGGGAAGTGCCAGAAACTGCTGTAAAAGTGTTGCAAAACTGCCATAAAAGTTCTGAAAATATATTTATTTATTTATTTAAACTTATACCCCACCATTTCCAAAAGGCTCAGGGCAACTTATAATAATAAAAAACATAATACAATTAAGCAACCTTAAAATATATTACAAAAAAAAACCCTACCTTCATCCTCAAAACACCAACTCCAGCCCAAACTTCCCCCCAAACCTCCCACCCAATCCCTATCCCTGCCCACCAAATGCCTTTTATAAACAAAAACACCACCTTTAGAAGATTCTCAGGCTCAAATGAACCTCTGGGGGAAGGGAGTTCCATCGTATCAGTGCAGCAACCACGAACGTCCCTCTGTGAGTCCTTGTCATATGAATAAGACTGACTGATGGTGTCCAAAGGGAGGTGCCCTTGGCCGATCACGGGGGCCACAATGGGGAATGGAAGGACAGGTGGTTTTTCAGATATATGGGACCCATGGAGGACTTTAAAGATCAAAACCAGCACCTAGAATTATGCCCAGAAAGCTATAGGCAGCCTTTGGAGCACCGGTATAATGTGCTCCAGGTGACTCGTCTCTGAAAGGAGCCAGGCCACCACATTCTGCACCAGCTGCAGCTTCCAAACAGTCATCCGGGGCGGCCCCATGTAAAGCATACTGCAATCATTCAGCATTGAGGTGATGAAAGCACGGATGACATTGGCCAGATCAGAGTCAGAAAGAAAAAGCCAGTCTCCTCACCAGATGGAGTTTGTGAAAAGTGCTCCTGGCCTATGCCACAGCTTGACAATCCAAGCACAGCAAGGGGTCCCGAAGAACTCTAAGATGATAACGGGTATGGAATAGCTCCCCTTTGAAGAGAGACTTAATAGGTTAGGGGTCTTAAGCTTGGACACCCCATGAAACTAACATGTAGCAGTTTTGAAACAAAGTATTTTTTTCACTGAATACACAGTTAAGTTGTGGAAATTGTTGCCATAAGATGTGCTCAAGGCCAGTAGTATAGCTGGGTTTAAACAAAGATTGGACAAGTTCATGCAGGATAGGTACATTGGCAGCTATTAACCAAGTAGGTTTTAGGGATCATAACCTCCTACTGTTGGGAGCAGAGAATGGCCAACAGGGAACAGACTACCCCATTGTGGAAAGTGGTTGAAAATTCCAGAAAGTGATTCAACAGGGACAGTTGGACTCAGGGTAAGTATTGGCAGGATTGTGTTCAGACACCATACTCATTTATTATTTATTTATTTATTTTTAAAATTTTGCTACTCTGTCCCTCCTGCTACAGGTAGCTCAGGGCAGCTTACAATTCACTCATCCGGGGAATATCAGCTCTTCAGTGTCTTTATTTACACATTCCAGTGTCCCATCACCATATCAAGTCGTCTCTACCTTTGAGGCTTGGGCTCCTCAGTCTTATCCCCCAGGTTGGGCACTGTCCCTCCCCAGCCCAGGTGGGAGCCTTGTACAGTCTTCAGTCTCTCCCAAGTTCTCCAGGCCAGACACAAGTCCCACCTTCAACCCACCAAACTAAACAGCTTGTGGAGCATCCTCTGAGCTGGGTTTGTCTGTAGACCTCACAGTCTCCCCAAAGCCTCTCTCTTCAAGTCTCTCTTGGCTTCTAGGATCTGGGCTGGCCTAACCATGCCCACGCCCTGGTGTGAGTCTCTCGGTGTCAGACCCATTCACTTCAGTGCCTGGGCCTCAAGGTGCACTGACTTCCCTTTGCTAGTAGTATCTTCTTAATGAGCCGGCATCTCACTTAGGCTGCACCCTGCCAAAGTGATGAAAAATGCTTCAAAATGACAAAAAATCCCAGGCACCAATATCGACAATGGTGGATGCGCAGAATCACCAGAGACTAACAAAGTATCAACGAACACGCACAAGCGCTTCTGAAAGATCGGTATTTCCTTGCGGAATGAAAACACTCTCTCTTGTCTCAGTCACAGTCACAACTGACAACTTAATTGCTATCATTGGCTACCGTCCTGAATCTGTCTACCCATTAGCAGTCCCATAGACTTAGTCATGGGTAAACAATTTCAGTGTTTCTGCTTTTGACCTCTGTATCCTCCCCCTTGTTGATGGCACCATTAAATACTCTCAAATGTTCTTCTTCATTATCTCCACAATATATTCATACGGGCCTAGATTGCCAGTCCTAATATTTCCTGCCCAGACATGAATATTGCTCTAATTATTGCTGAAATTCTCTGCTTTCACCTCATTCTTTCACCTCACTCAGCTTCTCCTCATTGTCTGAAACTGGATTCCTTTTGTCAGTTTATGAAATTGTAAACATTTTCTCCAAGTTCCCTTCCGCCTCTCCCCTCAGCTCTGACTCCCTGTGCTTCCCCTTATTTTTCACAAAGTGAAGAATCAAGCCCTTAATTTTTAACATCCTGAAATTTAAAACTGCCCAGCACCCTTGTTAAGGTTGGAGACAGGAGTAGATTCTCTGATATCTAAAATTTATTTTAGAATTTTAAATTATTGGTTTAGGGTGTTAATATCCTCACCACTGTGATTGCCCAAGATGTGTCTGATAGAGGACCAAGATTTGGAAAAGGTTAGGCAATCCCCTTGGTTTATCTTATGTCGATTATACCGTGAGGAGGGTAGGTTTGGGTTGTTTTATTGATAGTGATCTCAGAATTTCTTCAAGGGAGGACAGATATCTATTGGTACAATGTGTGATAGATATAGCCAGACAAAATGATTTTGCATCAGCTCGTGCTTCACGTATAGCTCTGCTTTATATTATGATCAAACATACTTGAGAACTGGAAGGCTATCTTAAAATTGATTTAAAATTGAAAATGCGTCTGGCTTTAACCAGGCTTCGCTATGAACAGATGCCTTCAGAAATAATAGAAGGCCGCCAGTTCAATATCCCTAGAAATGTAAGATTCTGCCCAAAGTGTCAGGACAGAATCAAGGACACTATCCATTATATTTTAGAATGCCCATTGTTTAATGGGATTAGATTAGAGATCTTACTACCCTTACCATCAAAAGCTAATGCATTTTCCAAGCTCAAAAAAGTAATTTGGATTTTTTTTAACACAGAGAGGGGGCTTTTTTGACTCGTTTAGCTTTATTTGCCTTGCGAGCAGAGGAAATCCATAATACATTTCTTTCTGCTACCAAACACCAGTTATTAAAGATTATATACTGTTGGAACAGGAAGAGAACCATTTTTTTTAATTTGCTGTAATATATTTAGCTTATGATGCTCCAGAACCTCTAGTTATAGTGGTTTAAATCTAATACTAGCATTCTTCCCTATAAGCTATTTTAATATGGATTTAATGTAATATGGATTTAATGTAATAATGGAAAATTAACCCACAAGTATTTGTTTCTCAAGTAATGTTTTTGTATAGTATGTTAAATAATAATATAAAGTAAGCAAGATTTAAAATACGTTTTATTAATTTTGATTATACTCTTTGTAAAATATTTATTATAATTGGAGCTATTCCAAAGAAGTTACCGGTTACTGGAATATTCTGATATGTTTTGTTTTTGCTAATTGTCTTTGTTCTTGTCCAATATGTATTGGCAAATTTACTTTTTTAAGTATAAAGGAGGCTATTTTATTGTCTTAATCAACTGGATGATGGTGCAAGCTGATTCATAATAAACTTCTTCTATATTTATTATATGTTAGGCCTGAGAGGGTTAGGGTACCTTATTTTGGGTTTCTGGATTGTTGTTTGTAAACCCTGGGAAGGGTTAGGTTTATTTTGAGGATAAGTATTTTTCTATGCCATTCCTGGAAGAGGTTAGACTGTTAACTTCAGGGATTTAACATTGCTGTAGGCCAGCCCTGAGAAGGGCTAGGCATTTTTCCATAGGGATGGGCGAACAGAACACGGTTCAGATGTTCAGTCGTTCGGTTCAAAACCCAAGTTCGGGTTCAATGGTTCGGTTCAGCCGAGTTCGGGTTGGCTGAACAGTCAAAAATAGCACTATCACAACTAAAACCAAAACCTAATTTTCGGCCCTGAAAAGACGTTTTTTCTGCCCCCAAACTCATCTGAATTCATCTGAACACGACCGAACTGTTCAGTCATTTGAGAGTTCAGTTCAGACGTTCGGTACAGATGTCCGAACAGACAGAGTTCGGTCCGAACTCTGAACATCTGAACTGCGTTCGCCCATCCCTATTTTTCCTGAGGGTCAGATTTGGGGGTTGATATCCCGTAAAGGGACTAATTTACTACTTAGGGGTCAAGCACTGCCATATGTAAGCCCCAAGAAGGGCTAGGTATTACCTTGGAGGGTCCGACTTCTTATTTTTTGGGGTTAAGCATTGCTATATGCAACAAGTCCCAAGAAGGGTTAGACATTACTCTGGAGTGGAGGAACCAGTTTTTATTTCTCAGGGGTCAAGCATTGCCATCTCTAAGCCCCTAGAAAGATTAGGCATTCTTATCTTGGGTTCATCATTGGTTATATCAAAGCCCAAGGGCCAAAGTATTTTTTGTTAGTAGGCCTGGGCCACCACTTTGGGACAATATGCAAAGTTGTATCCATCTGTGGACCTTTTTATAATAGCCTGTGTGAATAGTATTAGAAAGTTATCACTTAGGACAATATGTAAAATTTTATTTTGGGTTTTTATAATATCTTGTATGATTTATATTTGAATTTTACTTCATATGTTTTTGATGTTTTTGTATGTGTATGGAGTATGGCAAAAGTTAACCCAATAAATACTACTACTACTACAAACTCCCCAGCTAGTCATGAAAATATGGAGAAGTGAATTTTACTTCAGTGCTTGGTCAATTTGTTTTCAACTTCTCCCATTCCTTATCCTGAACCATGCTGAAATGAAAAGCAGGGTCTGTATTCATGAACATTATTCATATTTTTGGATAGCATTCCAAATATCCAGATGAATATTTGCAACAAAAAGTATACCTCCATATTTGAAAACAGCCCATGTTTTCTGTCCTCCCCTGACCCCAATTTTTGTTTGGATATTTGTTATTTGACTGAGTATCTGAAGGAAAACAACTGAAATAAACAGAAAATCGGGGTGGGGTGGAGCTAAAAAATCTGAAGCAAATATCTGAATTGGACTTGATTAGAAGTTTGTAATTACTTTGCCAGACCTGAATCAAAGTGGGCAAATTTGTTTAATATGTTTTCACCAAGTCCAAGTAAATTTTATTGTTGTAGTAAAACCATAACCATATGTTTTCACAGCAAATATTCATTTCAGGTCTTGTCCTAATTTTTACATATTTGCACTATTTTGTGAACTTTTCAGGCCAATGACTTCAGACCAAACCATACTCTACTACCCCAACACACCATTGACAGCATGCTACATCAACATAAGGTGCTGTGGACCAGACTAAAAAAAGGAAGGTGTCCGAAGTGTCCAATGGGCTGGAGGTTCCCCATCCCCCAAAGAGAGATCTTGGCTTCGTGATTCACTACAACGGTCTGTAACCCACTGTCTGTTTACTGTCTACTGCCTCCTACAGTACAGTGTTCTACTTGGGGTGTTAACAGAAGCACCACCATCACAACCCGTCCAGCAACTCATTCCTGACTGGGTCCAGGCAGCCAACAAACCTGCCAGCAGTTGGATCACCAGGGAGGGCAGGGAGCTGCATGAATGTGCGGCCACCTGGCTCTGCCCCCATGCTGTACCCAGCACCCCACCCCCACCATGATGGACACCATGGCTGCCGCAACATGGTTACCCCACCATGACGGGTTCCACCATGACCTGTCATGACCCGTCATGGTGGAGCAACCCACCATGTTTGTTAACACCCGTGGCCACTATGCTAATCAAATCTTGGTATTTAGCTTCGGTTGAGCTCACATCTTCTAATTTCCATTATAAGAGCTCTAGGAAGCTCAAAAGCTTGTGCACACTCATTCAACAGCAGAAGCTGATCCAATAAAAGACAACAAGCTTTCCTTTTAAACTACATAAGCAATAAGTTGCATATTCCCCATCTCTATCAGGAACCTATTTTTCATTGTAGAAGGATAAGTTTGCATGCTCCAGATGTTTTATAAACACTTTTGAGAGGGAAGAAAAGATCATATTAGAATAGTGCTATATTTTTAAAGCAAGAAACTACTTGACAAGAAACTTTTTTCTAGGATGCTTGAAGGGTCTTACCTTAAGTCCAGCATGCATGGCTTATGCATCAATAGTGATTTATTGCTGTATTCTAAAAAAAATCATAATCTTCACTGACCTTAACAGGTTTCTATTCTTATAAGAAGAAAAAAAGTTTTGTGAAACTGGATCTAGACGTTTCGGCTTCCGCCTTTGTCAGTAGCACACTGGGTTTCAAATGGTGCCCAGAGATAGGTGACAGTTAGAGGAATGCTATGGTCTGAAAATTCCAAGGCTAGCTAGGTAACTCTAGCAGAAGTGGCTTCCTTGAGGGTTGTGCCTTTCAGTTGCTTTCTAAGTATCTCTCTCTGTATGTGTGTGTGTATATGTATAGATACGTAAGGGGGCTGTTAGAAGAAAGGATCAGGCAATCATTTGAATGGTGGGCTCACTCTCAGAAGTATCTCCACACAAGAATGATTGTGCAATGGATAGGGCATGGAATGGCTATACAACAGTAGTGATAATATCTCTACTTAGATGTGGGCTGGCCTTCAAATCTAAAAGCCTCAAGGCAGGAATTATAAGCTTCCCCCATCTATCCTGCAAAATTTAACAAGCCCCCAAAAAGATTGGGCCATTTTTAACTTAATAGGTTCTGCATGCTTTATCCAGGATCCTGTAGCAGAAAAAGTCAATCCTAAATAGCAATAATTCTGTATCTGGTTAAGTCTTGTATTATCAAGGACCCAATTATATTTGTGAGGACTCTTAGCCACAGCAAGAACTTTTGTTTTTTGATATATTTTTTTAATAAATGCTTTTGTCCTGTTTCAACAACAAGACCCGCAGAGAGAACATTGCTACTTCTCTAGAAAATGGAACATTAGTCTCCAAGAGTAGACGCATTCTAGAATTCTCACTCAACCCCAAGGTTTGAGTGGCAATAGCGGGGGAGATATATTTACCTCTAAGCTCCAAATAAGCTGGACAATACAAGATGATACACTCTGCTGTCTCGATGCAACCCCCCTCACAAAAAACACACTCTCTCCTGGTAAGGTATGTTCTTATATCTGCCCAGAACCAGAGCAGAAGGAAAGGTGTTGAGCCTCATTAAAGAAAAAGCCCTCCTTCAAGGCCATGAATCCCAGCTCATTCGATAAGACGTGGGGGCTTCTTTAATAAAGTAGTCTGGGGCACTACGGAGGGAAGCCCGAGCTATAGACTCTAATTGCAGACTCTGATCATTAATTCTCTGGGCGATCAGATGGTCCGCCCCCTTCTTACCCAGAGAACACAACATATCTCTGGACAGACCCAATTTTTCAATTTCCAGTTCAGCTCTACTAAAACACCCATCTTTTACTTGGTTATTATAAATATAAGCCAATAGGGAGTTCGGGGCCGGGAGGAACAATTCCAACTTTGACCAGTATTTTAAGATACCGGTCAAGGCCAAAGCCCTAACCGGCATCATACCCAGTTTGGCCCGCAGTAGCACTTGAGGGACTGATTTCAGGACACCCAAAATTGCTCAGATGAATAGGTTTTGAGGGGGTTCAAGTTTCTCTAGAGCTGAAAAGCCCCACACTGCCACTGCATAGAGTAACTGGGGCAGAAATTTCGCCCTGAAAAGGGCCAAAGCCGGGCTCACCAGCACCCTGTGTGTGAAAAAAACTCATGATTGAGACCTGATCTTGGATTACAGCAAGGTGGGATAACCAGCTACCAGTATTAGAAAAAACTACCCCCAGGTATTTGAAAAATGTTACCTGTTCCAAAGCATGTCCATCCATTTGCCAATGATATTTACTCTGGGGTTTACCTATAACCATAACTTTGGTTATAGAGTAATTGATAGCTAGGTTCTCCTCCTTACAATAGGATTCAAATCGGGTCATACTGCGCCTCAAACCCATCTGCATTAGTGACAGTATGGTGGTGTCATCCGCATACAGCAGGAGGGGTTAACGATGGTCACCCAACATGGGTGCATGGTTAGCTGGAATCTCCATAAACAGAATTAGGTTATTGACATAAAGATTGAAAAGGGTCGGGGCCAAAATACAGCCCTGTCGAACTCCCCTCTCGAAAGGGACATCGCTGGAGCACGGATAAGATGGAGCAGAGTGAACTTGTGGGGAGTTATTACTTTGCAGAAGGATCAATAAATACAGTAAACAACCATCAATTAACATACCACTGAACTTCATCCATAAACGTTCCCTATCCATGAGGTCGAATGCGGCCCGAAGGTCCACAAAGCAAGAGAACAGCAGGATCTTGATAAGTCTGGACAAATGTTTAGAGATGAGATGGATCAAAATGTAAACATGATCCACCATTAACTGCCCTGCCCTAAAACCTGCCTGCTCAGGAAACAATATTTGTTCTTCCTACATCCAAGCATGAAGGCGGCCCAATAGATACTTAGCATAAAGCTTACCTATCACTGAGAGCAAGTTTATTGGATGATAATTTGAGGGATCCTTCTTATTGCCCTTTTAAAAAATTGGAGCAGTTAAACTCTTTCTCCAGGGAGCCGGAATGATCCCCTCCAGGTTAATCTGGGTAAAAAGGGGGGCTAGCAACTTTGCCCACCAATCAGGCTGAAATTTTAACAATTCAGGGGGGATAAAGTCAGGGCCTGGGGCCTTACCATTTTTGAGGGGACAGAATTAACTCCTCTATCTCCGGGGCCATCATGGGCGCCCATTCTGGGAAGCGATTTAATGGCTTCAGAACCAGAGGACTCTCAATACTGACTGGTTTAGAGAACAACCTCTCCAAGTGGGACTCCCAGGCTTCCAGAGGTACTAAACAGCCATGGGCCTGGCTATTAGAAGTTTTGTAGCTTGCGATCAATGTCCAAAATTGCCTAGGATCATTTGCCAAAGCCGCCCGGTGTAACCGGTCCCACTGGGTGGATTGAAACGCAATTTTCTTTACTCTAAGCAGGGAACAATAGTCCCTTCTTTCCTTCACTACCTCACATCTAGTCTTGCCTGAGGGGTATGACTGTTGCAAATGAACAGCCTTCCTCAACCTCCTCCTGGTGGAGAAACAATCATTATCAAACCACCATGGCGAGTGGGAAGAACTAGAGCCAATAGGTCTATTAATGGACAGTAGAGGGGGGAGAAGGCAACAGAAAGTTTCAAACGCGCTGATGGATCCGGGGACAGAGGCGAATATCTGTTCAAGGAGATACACTACTCTAGACTCCTGAATAGAATTAAGGAAAGACACCTCCAATTCCTGCGACCACCTTACACAAGAAGGACAAGAACTCACAGAGCCCAAACACTGATGGTAAGAGACCCTGGGAACAAATGGTCTCTGTTGGCATAAAGCACCAAGCCCGAGTGTTAATACCAAGGGCGCACGTTCAGTTTCCACTGGCAAGAGGACCCTTAGTTCAGATACCAAAAAAAGAAAATGTACCAATATCATAAAATAATCGATTACACTCTGGCCCAGAGCTGAAAAATAAGTAAAGTTACCCTCCATATCCCCCGGTACAAGCCCGTTCAGAATGACAAGGTCTAAATCATTGGGAAGTTGGGAGAGCCTGGGCGCTCTAGGGCATCACGCTAGATCTTTAGAGAAGCACACATTGTTGAAGGGAGGGACTAATTCTGAGCTAAGATCACTAACTGCCACCCCACCTGAGGGAGCCCCCATCCTTGTATTCAAGTCCCCTCCCAAAATCAACAGTGCTGTTGGATATTTCAATGTCACACCCTGTATCACCTCTTTGATATCGGACCATATATCTTCTGAATAATAAGATGAGGCAGCAAGGGGGATATACGTGTTGGCCAACGAAAGCTCTAAATCTGAGGAAAAAGCACGATGCCATATCACAAAATAAGAGAGATGATTCCCAACCTCTGTTACAACTGCCTGGAGGGAGGATCTTACTAACCCCCACTGAGCCTGCCATACTTGCTTGCAGAACTAACTTTTAAATGAAAAACTTCAAATCCAGACAGACAGAGATCCCTTGCCACTCATGTTTCCTGTAGGAGAAAGATATCACTGACTCTACTCAATTCCCCGAAGTCGGGGGTCTAAAATCCTTTGGAACCAACTCCCAATGTTCCAACTTATAATAGACAAAGAACCGTCCCCCCTAGAATCCAGCAACACTCAGTCCCCGATAGAAATAGCTATTCTGTTGCCCCCTTTCGCCTTACTCGGAAGCTCAGAAATCACCTCCTCCTGGGAGGGTAAAGCTAAAGAATCCAACCGCGTAAAGGCAGGGGTGCTTGGCTTAGCATAAGTGCCAGATGTAGATTCGGTTACCCTTAAAACGTTGGTATTTGCACAGCACAAATCAGGGCATAGATCTGTACCCTCCGGATCCAAGGCCGGCATACTATCCTGTATTGAACCCTCGGTGCAGCTTGCAATAACAGTGCCGAGACACTCACCCACTGGGGTGGATGTAGCAGGCCAATCCCCCCTCAGAAACATAAGAGTTCCTAGGGGAAATCAAAGCCTCCCGGGACGTACAAGAGGCTGAACCCAACGTATCCCTGGATAAAGCCTTCTCCAGATTTTTATGCTGTGAGATATTAGCTAAATTGTTCAACCTCAAATTGACTACTGACCCATGTATATGATGAGACATCAGAGTCAATTTATCAAGGCCACCAAGTAAGGTAGTAGGTCACAATCAGCCTGCATTCCTCACGAAGCCTGCTTTATAACAGTCAAAGGGTCTGGTTGAACCTCCGTAGCTTCAGTCAGTGGTTCACCAGCCTTAAAACCAATCCGAGAGGGAACACCCGCTGGGGGAATATCACCTCCACCCAAAGAGGGGACCTCTACCAGGATATGACAAACGGATGGATTCTTAAACATACTTAAATCCCTCTTGTTCCACTGCCCCATGCCCATGTAAACATTTGCTAACCCTATCCCCATATCTTGCAGGGACTTTTGCTTGTTCTAAATAGCAGATACATGGTTAACATCAGAAAAATGTATCACTATACTCCTTTGCTGCTTATTTACTCCTAACATATTGATCTTTAATATGTCCTTGCTGACAATGGGAAAACCGGTAAGTACCCTCAAATGTTCTGCTGCCTCTAAGGCAAGCTCCATAGGGGTAAATTTCCCCGAGGAGTGGGAAATGTTCAGCACAATCTTGTTAGGATTTTTTACATAAGAGGCCAAGGACTTATTGTCCTGTAGGGGGCCAATATCCAAAACAAGAATATCCTGGGGGACGGCCGGTTGGTTCTCCATAGTGGGTGCCTGTGAAGATATTACAGGCAATACGCGGGGTAATCCCGGTGACACTCTACAGGCCACCTTCAGCAACTGGATCGACTACATATCAAATAGATTCGGGCTCAACTGGATTGGTGGGTCCCAATGCTCACAGCTTTGTTTACTTCTATTATTAATAGTGGAATATTACCAGATACTTGGGGAACGGCTATAGTAATCCCGATTTACAAAAAGGGGCCCCGTTCTAACCCTGCCAACTATAGGCCTATAAGTTTATTGAGTGTGGTGAGCAAATTATTTGCCAAAGTGCTTCTTTTGAGACTCATCTCATGGATAAATGATAATGAAATTTTATTTCCCGAGCAAGCAGGGTTCTAGCGATTTCACTCTACGGTTGAGCATTGTCTCATGCTGTATCATTTGATCAGAAAATATAGGTCTAGAAACCGGCACTTTTATGTGGCATTCCTTGATCTTCAAGGAGCATTTGATACAGTAAATTGACAGTTGCTTTGGAACAAGCTTTTGGCCTCCTCAGTTGATCGTAAATTATTGTTCCTTATTCAAAAACTGCATCATAACACCTCTCTCAAAATTAGAGTGGATAGAGCCGGTTATGTGTCCAATGAGGTGTGCACAAATTTGGGGGTCAGGCAGGGGTGTGCCCTGGCCCCCACTTTGTTCAACTTTTTCATTAATGACCGGATACCAAAGATGGCAAATCCAATGTTTCACCCCCCTAAATTGTCAGCAAGGGCAATTGGTTGCGTACTATTTGCAGATGACCTGGCCTTGGTCTCACAGACCAGGGCTGGTTTAATTAGGCAATTAAATGAATTTTCTAATTATTGTGAGACCAATGAATTGGAAATTAATTATGAAAAATCCAAAGTTGATGTCTTCTCGAATTCAAAAAAGATTTATGGCTGAGATATTAGGGGGAATCCGATTCAGCAGGTTTTTCTTTTTGAGTATTTGGGACTTTACTTTCAGGCATCAGGTAAATGGAACACTCAATTACAAAGGGCCATGGATGCCTCTAAGCCATTAATTAGGCTGATAGCTAGGTACTTTTATAATTCAGGCAGGCTAGCAGTGGAGCCTGCAATACAAGTATGTAACAGCAAAATAAGATCAAAGCTTCTGTATGGGGATGAATTATGGGTCCCATTAGTTAATTCTAACTTGGGGGCTCTTCAATTTTTCTTTTTTAAAAAACTATTGAAGATCCCGCCTAGTATGCCAGCAGCAGCGGTCCGATTGGAGGTGGGGCAATTGAGTTGGATCAATCTCTTGATGTAATTGCATCAAGAGATTACAGAAAAGAGAAGCATTCTGGATTTTCAAATTGGGCACACAAATTCCAAATGGGTTGAATGATAATAATTCTTGGGCAGTCTTTTTGTGAGAAGAATAACCATTTGAAAAGTTGGGAATTTATTTATCATTGGCCGTGGTGCTTTTTTGTTACTTTGGTATAATATGCATTGTATTACAGAGCTTAGATATACATGGGTGCTCTGTGTTGAAATATTATATACATGTGTTTTAAGGAATTAATAATGGAACTGGAGTTTAGGAATTATTAGGTGGAAACATGTTTCAATGAGCCATGGGGCTTATACATGTTTAGTACACCAAAGTACAATTTGGAAAATGAATGAATTATTACAGGCTTCTCCTGTATGTTCACTACAGGGAATGGCATTTATTTGGGAGTTCAAATTAACATGAGCGTTTAGCTTTAGTTACTCACTGAGTCTGTATGAGGAATAAGATATAGTTGAGCAAGTAGGAATGTAGAAATATATGGTGTACTTGCTCACGTTTGGATTCAGCTCTCCAAAAGCGGGAGGGAGTAGGGAAAGAGTGATAAAAGAATAATTTAAGATCATTATATTTAAGTCCTCTTGTCAACAGCTGAAGCCAATGAGGATGCAAGTGTGCCCACTAAAGAGAACTGGCCAGCCCTGGGAGACAAAGAAAATGGATTCATCTGCTTTGAGTTCCCTTGATGGGATTTTTCACAGGTCTGGGCACCTATAAGTACTCAGGGAGAGACTTAAACCTCTAGAGCTAACCACAACAGCATTTTCAGAGGAATAGGAGACAGCAACTAATATAGGAATTGCAGCACCTTCTTTGGAGTAACATTCAGAATGCAAGCACGTAGGTGTATGATTATCAACTACATGTAGGGGAGAATGATGGGGAAAAGAAAGCAAACTTCATGGGAGGTCTCTGTACAAGAGAGTGCTTGTGAAAAAAAGAGCCCTATTGAGTTTTTTGTATTCTTTCCTTTGGGTGCTGGCAGATTCACTTATGATGTACAATTGTATATTGCAGGACAGCAAATGCATGTATCTGTTTCAAAAGTGAATGTCTACATATATGAATTGTTGTCTCCAAGTAAGTTGTGGTAACTATAAGTCAAGATCTGTTCCATAATGTATTATGAGGAGGTATGAGACCTTCCAAAAAGTGCTTACAGAGCCTTCCAAAAAGCTCTTTACCAACAAGCCCTGATACATATTATATTCCTTATGTATATGTACTTCATTGGTGTATATGTATGTAATGCTGGGGATTTTTTTCCTTTCCAGTTTGTTTTTTAATATCAGACAAGCCACTGAGGAAGGGGGGTAGCCCCCCGAAATGGGTTTGACGATTGACAGCTGTGGACAGACCCTCTAGATGCCAGAACAGCGGTTTCAGATTGGGGACTTCATTTACACCCCTGGCGGTCTACCACTGTGCATGTACCATCCTTGGTCACATTGATTTTTCCAGTCTGGCATTTGTATTGATTGTATGGTCCAGTTGCATTTTGGTATATTTATAATAGAGTTTTTTTATATATAAAACAATTTTGTATATTATTTGTGGTTCAATCTCCACATTATTGCTTGTTCCCCTTTTTCTTTTTTCGAGTATATAGGGAGTTGTCCCTTGGGGCAAGCTTTTTGCCTCCATACCTTTTTGCTTGGGCAATTGAGTTGGGACCAGGTGGGATGGCAGGCAGCACTCAAACTAGGGTCAAAGATGCATAGTGGCAAACAGCGGGGCTTACTGGCCTATTATGTTGAGGATGACTTTAAGAAACCCTGGGAATTAGCTTTGGCTACATCCCTAAACTCGTTGGGTTACTCCCTGGAGTATTTATATACACAAGCTCCAGGGTATTTAAGAAACTTGATTTTAACTAGGTTTAGGGATGTGGCGAGAGAAAGCGATGTAGCTGCAGTCAGACAAATGCAGCATCTACATGATTATATTAGTTATTTACCTGATCCAGGGCAGATTGCCAGTTATATGAAATCTAAGTGCACTGTACAGGGGAGATATCTAATGCTATGTGCCTGTTTAAATGCTTTACCAACCAATATCCTACAGGGTCGTCTCCAGAGAATAAAGTATGAGGACAGATTGTGTCCATTTGATCATTTAGAAGTAGAGACAGTCCAGCACATTTTTTTCTCGTGTAGGATGTATGAAAAAATCAGCGTCCAGTATTTGACTAAGTTTCTGGGAAAATATCCAGAAAGGACTGAACATAATTTACTCTATCATGCGTTTAAATTCCCCTGTATTTGTGCAAGATATTGCAAATTTTCTAATCCAGGCTTTTGTACTAAGCAATAGGTTCTTGCGATCGAAGTCCTTGGTGGGAAATATGGATGAAATTTGTGGTACACTAGAGAGAGACTTAACGGCTTAAGTTTATTGTTAGATATAATGGTAAGTGTAAATTTTAGTGCAATTTTAATTAAAAAAGAAAACTTTTGTTGGATTTATTTTTAACTGTATTGAGTAGTAAATGGAATTGTTATGAGGAACTTTGAATAGTTGCACTATACACTCACTATTATAGAAAGCTTTTTCTTCGCCCTTAACTTATTGTTTTGGTTGTTTGTCTTTTGTGTGCGTATGTATTATATATGTATACTATGACCTATGGCTACGTAAATAAATTATTATTATTACTTATTACATGTGTTTTTAGGATTTGCACCTCTGGGAGAGACCCAGGAGTGCTATCTCTGGGCGAAATGGGATTGTTAGGAGTCATTTCTTCCATCTTTGCCCATAACGTTCTCCATAGCGGTTGTATTCGACTGCATCCCCACCAGCAGTGCATGTAATCCCCCTCCTCCCCACACTGTCGCCAGCATGTTCCCAGATTCCCTTCACCTATATTTTTAAATTGTGCTGGAGTCATGTAAAATCTTGTCACCAGTTTAATTCGACACTCTTTTATTTCGTTAGAAAACGTACATCCGTGCATGTATTCAGTTATTTTATTTTCATCCCTTTCCGTAATTTCTATATTCAAGTTATCTCTCCATTTTTGAATATATTTTAATTCCTTGGGGTCCCATATGTCTCTCAAGGCCTTGTAGATTCTAGCTAAGTGTCCTTTGCTCGGGGTTCTTTCAAATATTATACTTTCCACTAGTGTTGGTTGTCTAACATATTGTGTGCTTTTCCCTGATTGTGTAAATGCGTTTTTGAGTTGTAACTGCCTTTCCAGTTTGTTCTCTAATTCCTATTTTGTCAAGAATTGTTCCCTTCAAATAGTTGTCCTGCTCTTGTGAAACCTTTAATTTTAAGGCTTTCTTGCAATTGTTTTGCCTGGTGTTGGTTGGACAAAGTTTTTACATCAACTGGTGAGTATGGGGATGCCTCTTTATTTATTTTCAGCTTTTTAATGATCTTTAACCATGTTTTCCATGTAGTTTGTGCAAAGGGGTGGTTGTCCCATTTTCTCATTTCGGGAGTACTTAAATCTGTCAATATATTTTTTAATTGTTCAGTTGCTAGGAGTGTTTTTTCAGTATCCGCCCATAACACTGTTTTAGGCTTATGGTACCAAGCATTTAATGCCCCAACTTCCGCTGCCCTATAGTATAAACGAAGATCAGGTAAGTTAATGCCCCCTTTTTGTTTGCTATGCATTAAAGTTTGCTTATTTACCCTAGGTTTATTTTTGTTCCAGATTATGTCAGCCATCATCTTTTCATTCTGTTTAAAGAAGGCCTCAGGTAATTGGATCGGCACTGCCATTAATTTAATATAGGATTTTAGGGAGTGTTATCATTTTGTATAAATTTACTCTACCCAACCATGAGCAGAACAAGTTCCCCCATTCTGCCGTTTCTTTCTGGAGTTCCTGGGACAACCCTTGAACATTTTCTTTGTATAGATATGTTAGTTGTTTGGGTATCCTTACTCCTAAATATTTTACTGCCTGTTTTTCCTCTGGGAAGGGGATAGTGTCTCTAATTTGTTGTATTTACATTTCATTTTGCCCATAGAAAAATGCCTGGGATTTATCATTGTTTATTTTATATCCTGAAATTTTGTCAAATTCTTTTATCAATTTTAGTAAAGGTGGACCTGATTTTATTGGGTTTCCAATGAACAGTGCGTTATCATCCGCAAACATTGCTATTTTGTGTTCCTTTTTTCCAATGTGTATCCCTTCAATTTTCTCTTCCTGGTGTATGGCTATCGTTAGTACTTCTAGTACCAAATTGAAAAGGAGTGGGGACAGTGGGCAGCCTGGTCTGGTGCCTCTTGAGAGGGGAAATGCCTCCGAGAAGTGGTTATTTATTATTAATTTTGACTCTGGTTTTTGGTAAATTACCTGTACCCATCTAAGTAGGGTCCTCCAAATTTCATTTTCTTTAGAACTGGTATTAAGCATTGTATTTCAGTTCGATTAAAAACTTTCTCCGCATCAAGCATTATCACTGCAGCTTGTTCTCCATTATTATTTAAATGGTGTATTATATTAATCACTTTTCATACATTATTCATGCCCAATCTATTAGGAATGAAGCCTACTTGGTCTGGATTTATCAGTTCTCCTATGAAAGTCACCAGTCTATTTCCAAGGGTTTTTGAGAATATTTTAAAGTCTACATTGAGTAGGGAGATCGGGCGATAGTGTTCACATTTATTGAGGGATTTACCTGCTTTTGGTATTAGAGTGATGTGAGCCTCATAGAAGGAATCCAGCATAGTTCCCTGTTTCAATATTTCATTATAGGTTGCTGTCAATTGTGGGGCCAGCAAGGCATTTTTTTAAATAAAAAATTCCGCTGGGAATCCATCAGGGCCTGCAGCTTTGTTATTGGGTAGGTTTTTAATGATGTCGGCTACTTCTTCTATGGATATGGGTTTGTTTATAAATTTGAGTTGATCCACATTTAACTGTTGCAATTTGTACCTATCTAAAAATTCTTTTATTTTTTCTGGTGGTGGTGATGCTGTGGCATACAATGTTTTGTAGTATGACAAGAAGACCTGTTGGATGTGTTTGTCTCCTTTGATCTTGGAGCCATCGGCTGCTTTAAGGGCCGCTATGTATGATTTGCTGTGTGTTTTTTTCCCCACTAAATTGGCCAGTGTTTTCCCTGCTTTATTACTATAAGTGAAATAAAATCCTCTTGTTCTTTTGAGCTGTGCCGTGGATTTTTCTATTCCTTTCATATTGATTTGTTCTTTAATTTGTGGAATCTCCTGTGCTAAATTTTTGATGGGGTTTCTTTATTTTTTTCCTCTAGGGCTTTCCATTTCATATATAAATCCTTATTGTATTCCCTAGTTTTTTTACAAATTGCAGATATTACCGCTATCATTTTCCATCTAAGTACAGTTTTCGCTGCTTCACACAGCAATGCTTTTGTGTTAACTGTGTCCATATTCAATTCAAAATAATTTTTAATTTCCTCTTGTAAGAAAAGATGATTGTTTAGTAGTCCCCTATTTAGTTGCCAGTGTTGTTTTTGCTCTGCTCTGTCCCTGTCATTCCAGAGAAGCTCTGTTGTTATTGCATTATGATCAGACATAATAATGGGTTTTATATAACATGCCTTACATCTATTTAGCTCAATTTTGTTCATAAATACATGGTCTATTCTAGTGTACACATTGTGGCTGTTGAGTAATAAGTGTAATCTTTGATTCCCTGATTCAGATGTTGCCATAAATCTTCTAGGGCATTTACTTTTAGTAGTGTGTGTAAGTTTTCCTGCCATTTTTTAGGTGTTCTGTTTCCTGAATGGTCATTTACCCCCCAGAAAGCATTGAAGTCTCCCTGTACTATTAACAGTCCTTCTGTAATTTCTTCTATAAGTGGGAGGTGTTTATGAAAAAATTCATATGCGCCATTGTTAGTGTGGCCATTTTCCCTTCTAACTCCTCTACCACAATCAATAGCCTGCCCGCTGTGTCTTTGTAACCTTTTCTGGTTTTAAATACCTTGTTTGCTTTAATTCCTATTAATACTCCTGCCTTTTTTGTTCTTGCATATGCTGCAAAAATGTCTCCCAAATACCTATCTTTGAACCTAAATACATTTCTACTAGGTGTGTTTCTTGTAGGAAGCAGATATCACTACCTATTTCTTTAATTTGCTTTTTAACTCTTTTGCACTTGACGGGCTCATTTAGTTCCCTTACATTTAAAAAGAAAGTCTTTATCTGATCAGCCATGTTTTGTGTAAGGATTTTTAAATTTCTTGTCTGTACTACTGAATATTACTTTGATATTGAATCCACTAACTGTTAACTTAACATAACTCCAACTACAACTTATTAACCTTGCGTGCAGCATGAGTGCAGGTCGAATGCGAGAACGAGCTTCTACTCCCTTTTATTCCCCCCCCTAATTCCTCTCCCTCCCCCACCCAGGCCATTACCTTTATTGTGGCTTAACCCTTCAAATTAACACTTCATTTCTGGTTTGTTTGTCTCCCCCCATCTCCATATTACCAGGAGGATGTATGGCAAGCCCTAGAAGAAGACATATTATGGGTAGAGGGATTATATCCCCAGGCTTACCTCGTCCTAGTGGGCGATTGGAATACCCATCTGGGGGCGGACGAGGAAGGGAACTTGAAGCTTATTCAGAAACGTTCGGGAATAAAGGGGTTAGAAGAGTCGGGGGCCGATGTCCAGATCTCCTCTGGTAAGGCTAATATATAAATTAGATTTGGTAGTCCTCAACCAGGATTCTTTGTATAACCCCGATGGAGGTTTTATCTTCCTAGGTCCACAGGGAAGGAGTAAAGTGGATCTGATATTGATCAAAGAAAGAAATTATGGGATTTGTGATCAGGTTAGTCTCTGTATTAGACCAGAGAGTGACCATGTGGCATTGTCTACTAGATTGTGAAGGAAGATGCCAAATGAGGCTGAAGGGGTGACAGGAGATGAGGAGATTCAGGTGAGGAAGTTTTTCTTGCCTGTAGAACTCCTCCTCGAGACCAGTGCTTGGGTAGACACAGAGAGGGTTGTGCAATTAGTTGCCATAATTTTGGGTACCTTGGACCCTGTCTTCTTGTTGACAGCGTACGATGGTCTGGCCCAGTCAGCCCAGGCTTATTTGGTTAAAAGTATTAAGAAGACTAGAATTATTTATAAAAAGCAGAATCAGTGGTATGATATTGAATGTAAAGCGGCAAAAAAGTGTTTGATAACAGCAAAAGGGAATTGGGTAAGGGAACCCTCTACTAGGACGAAGAAGGTTCATATGGAAGCAAGGGTGCTGTATTTAAGGATCTTAAAGTATAAGAAAGAAGTTTATTATCTGAATTATTGGGCCACAGTGGCCGTTGATAGTCTTTCGGGAAATATGGGGAGATTTTGGTCTTCCCTGAATAAATTAATAAGACCAAGGGGGACGGTTAGAGGGCAAATGCCCGAGGCCCATAAATGGGTTAGGTTTTTTCCGGACCTCTTTCAGGAAATAGACTTGGAGTGCAGACATTTGCCCAAGAAGGACAGGGGGCTCACATTCTTGAGTTGGAGCCAGGAGGATTTTGCGGAAGGGAAAATACAGGAGCTCATAGTTAAGCTCAAACCTAATAGGTCGCCAGGCCCAGATTATATTTCAGCCGAAGTGTTGCAAGTCATTCCTAGCTGGTGGGCGGCAATATTATCAAAAGTATTTTTAGCTGCGACCCAGCTAGTGATCATTCCCAAATCTTGGTCTCAGAGCATTATTGTTCTGTTTTATAAAAATGGTAATACCCAGGATCCGGCCTGTTATCGCCCAATAAGCTTACTTTCCATAGTAGGGAAATTGTTTGCCAAGATGCTCTTGTATTAGTTGGAGATTTGGGTCAGTACCAATAAGATCATTCAAAAGGAACAGTTCGGCTTCCGTACAGGCAGATCCACTACTGACTGTTGTTTTGTTCTTACGCATGTGATTCATAAATATTATAAGATTAGGAAGGGATGTGTGTATTTAGCTTTTGCTGATTTGAACTAAGCATTCGACTTGATTCCAAAAGCAAGACTTTGGGCGAAGCTCAGGTCATTAGGTATTGACGAAAATTTGTTGGTAGTAGTCATAGGGCTATATTCAAGTAATGTTGCTAGGGTGAAAGTTAAGGAAAACTTGGTTTGGACCAAGGATATTCCGATTATGAGGGGGGTACGCCAGGACTGTCTCCTAGCCCCTTTACTTTTTAATTTATATTTGTCTGATCTTCCGAAGTTCTTAGCAAGCATAGATAGTCATCGCCCATTGGTGGGAAGAGTAAGAGTGGGATGTCTTCAGTTTGCAGATGATGCGGTTTTGTTGGCCCAAACAGAAGTAGGACTTAAAAGGGCCTTGGAGCAATTTATAAAGTATTGTCAATTGAATGGCCTGGTGTTAAATACCCAGAAGACAAAAATAATGGTTAT
>QEPC01001035.1:629797-646361 GCA_003113815.1 Sphenodon punctatus | reverse complement strand
CCCTCCCTTCATACCTTCAAATCTCTCCTTAAAACTCACCTCTTTCGCTCTGCTCTGTCTGACTCTTTATCCTGCTGAGCCACTATTCCTATACCTACGATTGGTTTACCCTTATCCTTGCAACATGCACCTGCCTGCTGTCATTCTCATTGTAACCAAGCCAAGTACGTGCACTTGAGACCTCGCATCTTCATGAATGTTAGGCCCCTTGTCTCTCCCTCTGTTCCCCTTCCTAAGTCTCTTCCCCCAGCTCCTGTCTCTCAGATTGTAAGACCTAGGGGCAGGGACCATGTCTATTCTATTACTTTGTAAAGTGCCAGGTACACTGCTGGCACTATATAAATGTTTGTTATTAATAATAATAATAATAATAATAATAATAATAATAATAATAATAACATAACAATTGGGGAATAGTTTTGGGCTCTTTCTTCCTTGCCACCAGCACCTGCAGCTCCCAAGCTGGTGCTACCTCCCTTAAAGGGCCAATAGCCCAAATATCCTTCTCCCTGTTGTGTATAGTACATATTCCCAACAGTACCCATAAGTGGTAAATGTCACCACATCACTGGAAGAAGGTACGGGTGCAGTGTGATTAGTCTAAATGTCTTTCACTGTTTATTAACACATGGAAAACCAGTAGAGTACCAAATAAAGGTGCAGAACAACCACCACCAAGATCGATTTCAGCTGGGGGTGGTTCATCCCCTCTGGTACTATCCCTTCCTTGTGCCATAGCCCACCAGCTGCACAGGACATCCCCATTGCAGGCACCATCCACAGACACTCTGTTAGGGTCCAGAGGAAAGGGGAATGTGTGACCACTCATGAACCATCTGACTCCTCCTGATCAGTGTTGCTCCTTTCCTTGCCCCCAGGGGAACCAAATCATGGACTTCCCTGTCACTCAGTGACTGACCCCATTCCCATATATCTTACGAAGATATGTCAATTCATTTTGCTTACTGCACTGGAACCCCAGAGCATTCCTATCTTGCATTATACCCCAGCTAAGAGTAGCAACATAATACTTGACTATTTACACCAACCTCTATTTACACCACCAGCTACTTCCTGTCTCTCTTCGCCTAGAACTGGAATTTTCCAGTGCCCGCTGTGACATGTTTGCTGTTTTTTTGTGGATAAAGTCGCCCAGATTCACCACAATCTTGATGCTACATTTATGACAGTGGATGTATCAGAGGTACAGGAAGCCCCGCCATGTCTGTTTTTGTTGGTGTCACCCGCTGACATGACAGATGTCCTCTGGATGGTTCAGGTCACCTGTTGTGAATTAGATCTGTCTCCGTCCTAACTGGTGAAGGCCAGTCAGGAGACGTTAGGGCCATTGCTGGCGGGGGTGGTCAGCACCTCTCTTAGGGAGGGCAGGGTGCCAAGCCATATCAAAGAAGCAGTGGTGCGGCCTCTGCTTAAGAAGCCATCTTTGGACGTTGACTCCCTAGCCAGCTATTGGCCTGTCTCTAACCTTCCCTTTTTAAACAAGGTTATTGAGTAGGTTGTGGCCCAGCAGTTGCGGGGGCATTGGACCAGGTTAGTTTTCTTGATCCCTCGCAGTCTGGTTTTTGCCCCCGGTTTGGCACAGAGACTGCACTTGTGGCCTTGGTCAATGACCTGCACCATGAATTGGACCAGGGCAGATCCTCAATTTTGATCTTATTGAATTTGTCGGTGGTGTTTGATACCATTGACTATGAGATATTTGTGGCGAGGCTGCGGGACTGTGCTGGGGTGAGTCTAATTGTTCTTGAATGGTTCCGCTAATTCCTGGCAGGGAGAACTCAATGGGTGGTTCTTGGGGAATGTACATCGTCTCCCCAGAATCTCATGTGTGGAGTCCCACAGGGCCCTGTTCTGTCCCTTCTCTTGTTCAACGTGTATATGCAACCTTTGGGTGAGGTCATGAAGAGGGTTCAGTGTACGATGGCATCAGTACGCCAATGATACACAACTTTACCTCTCATTTTCTGGAGACCCAGGCCCAGCAGTCTCGGTGCTTACCCGATGCTTGGCAGCTGTGGGGGACTGGATGAGGATGAGCTGTCTGAGGCAGAATCCTGACTAGATGGAGGTGATGTTGATGGGTAGGACTGTGAGGGGGTGGTGACTCCCTTGATTGGTGGGGTCTGCCCGCCTCTGGATGCTCAGGTTCATAGTCTGGGGGGTGCTCCTCAACCCACAGCTCTGCTTGGATTGTTAGGTGGAGGCTGTGGCGAGGGGAGCATTTTGTCAATTCCATCTGGTATGACAGCTGCAGCCATATGTCTCGGGCTCAGATTTGGCCACCATCATCCATGCTTTTATTAACTCTCAACTGGACTACTGCAATGTGCTCTAAGTCGGGCTATCCTTAACGATGGTCCGGAGGTTGCAGTTGGTGCAGAATGCGGTGACCTGTTTCCTAATGGGGACGGGCTACCGCGAACACATTACATCAGTACTCCAGACTCTGCACTGGTTGACTATGGTCTTCCAGGACCAATTCAAGGTGTTGATTATGACATATAAAGCCCTAAACGGCTTGGGCCCTGCTTACCTGAAAGACCACTTCAAGCCTCAGGTCATTTTGATACCCTTGCGTTTGACCGTGGGTCTCCAATTCGAGGTCCCCCAGGTATGCCGGGTGGTGATGGCGGAGAGGGCATTCTCAGTGGCCTCACCTTGGCTGTGGAATTCTATCCCATTGGAGGCATGTTTGTCCACTGACCTCCCCTCTTTCTGTAGATGTTGTCAGACCTGGTTGTTTCACCAGGCCTTTGGTGAGCAGGGTGGGGAGGGGTTTTATTTGCTAGCCACCATTTCATATGTCCATTTTATTTGTCCATTTAATATATTGTAGTTGGATGGTTTTATTTCTATGACTTTATGTTGTTTGCTGCCCCGAGCTGCCGAGGTGCAGGAGGGTGTGGGATAGAAGTCTTTTGTAAAATAAAAAATAAATAAAACCCAGGGATTAAAGACATCCTCAGCTGCTCAAACAGCACCGACAGTGAGGCAGAAGGCACTATGCAGAAAACAGGGGAGTGGTGTGTGTGTGTGTGAGAGAGAAAGAGAGCTTGCTATCAAAGTAAATTAGGAATGGTGGGGACAAGTCTCATAAAGAAATGGTGACTGGCTAAAACCACAGTGCTATTCCAAGAGGGTGGGGTGGGGATGCTCACTCCTGCCAGTACCCTGCCCGGACACTCTGGGTAAAAATAAACAGCATGATAGCTACCCATGAGTGTGTGGTAACTGGGCTGTTCATTGCTTCTTGGTCCAATGCCCCTGCACGGCATCCTGCTAGAACAGAGGGGAAACGCTGTGTGGACTAATACATACCCATGAGCCCCACTCATCTCCTTCCTGCCTGGGAAGGAGAAAACTGATTAATGGAACCTCCTTTCCAGTTGGTTCACATGCCTGCCCCTCTTTCTTACTTACTTCCCAGGTGGGACAGAGACAAGCAGTGCTCACAGCCGGCACACGGAGAAGCTAGCTGGAAAGAAGACTCTAGGGCTGACAGACACATTTGCCAGCTGTAAGTGACATTGACAGTCACCCGCATCTCCTTCTGTTGGGTGCTGTCACCCTCACCCATGGGATGCAAGTGAGGGTCACACAACACTTGGAGCTTGCAAATAGGATTATCATACCATTTACTAATACTCTCACTGTCCTTTGAGAAGGGGGCAGGGTGTCTTTTACAGTTTCTCAAGAAGCTCTTTTTACATGAAAGCTGACATGCAAACTTCAGCTGGAAAAGTCCTACCCCATCTATAGCAACGGGTTTTATTATGTATGTTTGTTCTGCAGTAGTAATTAAAGGATCTGGATTAGAGCTTCACTGGGTACTAAAATTAGTACCCATGGGTAAGCCTGTATTTTCGGGCACTCCATTGGGCACCCAACAGGCTGCCTGAGGACCAGTCAGACCCCTGATGTGAGCATTACCCAGAGAAACTGACAAGCCCTGCTGTCCAAGAGGGGCTTGTCTGTTTCAAAGATGGGTGGCTATACCTCCCATTTAAAAGAGGACACATGAAATATACATTTTGTAGGAAACAGTGCAGCCCTGCATCATGTATTTTTCATAAGCATTCTCTTTTAAAGGGGAGATATGGCCACCCTATTTCAAAGGCTGGATGGTGCTTCCCCCCTCAACAGCTCTCAGATGAGAGGCACTGGGGGTGGGTGGGTGAGGGGTTGAACAGCCTTTGAAAGTCACAAGCCCTGGTCAGAGCTGCTGTCAACCCAGCTTGGGCCTGTCACTTTCAAAGGTCATCCGGCGCATCCCTCCCCCTTAATGCACCTCTCAAGTTGAAGGCACTGTGCAGAAAAGGGTGGGGGGGGGGGGACAAAAACAAACGTTGCTATTTGAGTAAATCCGAATTAGGGGAAAAAAATTCCTTCATAGCCCAATGAAGAAATGGAGACTTTCTAAGTCCATAGTGCTATTCCAAGGGTGCTGCGGGGAGGGGGGGAGTGGCCTTTGAAAGTGACAGACCTTGGCCGGAACTGCTGCGGAGTTTGGCTCTGCTGTTAGAGCAGCCTGCTGGGTCCTGTTCGGGCATCAATGGGGCCCGATTGATTCAGACATCCCAAATTTCTCAGGGGTGCCCGAATCTTCAGGGGCCCGGTTACAACTCTAATTTGGACAGAAATCCTGGTTTTATTGAAAAAGATGCTCTATACAAACAATTATTGCTCCATTCAGGCATATCCTCTGACTTTTTATAAGCCAAACCCAAGAAAAGACTAGATTTCACCATTATGACCTAACTACTAAAATAGACCTCAAAAATTAGAGATAATAAAAGGAACATGATTTAAATTATACAGGCAGTATAGGGAACAACCAAAACATTTGGGTAGACTGAGGTTCACATGCACAAAATGTTTTCTTAGAGTTGAAACTGGTATCCTACAAAATGAAAATTCCCATCAAATTCCATGGTACATGATCCATTCGTGAAGCACTGGGTGTTGCAGATTCCCAAGCAGTACCTGACAGGATATTAGGGATGTGTGAATGCAGTTTGGATGTTCAGAGTTCTGACCGAACTCTGTCTGTTCGGACGACTGAACCAAACGTCCGGACAGAACTTGAAAACGACCAAACAGTTCAGTCATGTTCTGGTGAGTTCAGATGAGTTTGGGGTGGGAAAAACATGACTGGTAGGGGGAGGCAGCTGAGGAGCAGACTTCCTGGCACCAGGGATGGAGACATAGGGTGGTCTCAGGGCTAAATATATTTTTATTTATTTATTTATAAATATTTATTAGCCACCCCCTCATGCCTACGACATCTTGGGGCAGCTTACAATATAAAAACACACAGTAATAAAATTCCTTAAACCAATGTTAAAAAATGATATCAATACTGAAAAAATCTTCGAATTCGGTGTCTATATCGGTACCAATAGTGCTATTTCGAATGTTCGGCAAAGTCAGCGAGAATGAACTCCACTGAACCAAATGACTGAATCCGAACTCGAATTTCGAACCAAATGACCGAATGGCCGAACATCCAAAAACCGCATTCTGTTCGCACATCCCTACCGGGTATCCACTTCATTTTTTCCCCATCCCCCTCCATTTTCCTCTGTCTTACCTGGGACTATGGAATGCACTTCTTGTTTGTTCTGCCTGCTCATGTTCTAGAAGGCTGGCCCAGATCTCAGAGCAGGCCTCTGGGCAGCACTGCTATTATCCTTCCCTCCACCCTCTGCCGCCATGATTCCTCTACTGTTCAGGAAGATCACCCCCACTGTCGACATCCCTATTGCAATGGTGCCAATGCCCAGCCAACCGCTGTCTCCGACAATGCGACCCACCCACGAAAAAAAGACAAACCTTGATCCATCCCAATAATATAGTCTCCCACTGTTTTTATAAACAAACCCCAAGGAAAGCTTTAGTTTGGACACTGCATTTAAAATAGCTAGGGGTTCCCACATACCAGTAAGAGTACCCAAAGGTAGCAAGCAAATCCATTGCTTGTTTCAGCCCTAGTTCCTATTGGGTTCTTTTAACAAAGATATTCTTAGTATGTATCTTATATCCTCTAAAATATTCCTGCTGAACATCATTTTCCTGTTCTTTGCGCTTTTACTAATCAGAATAATTGAGCACTAACTCCTTAATCAATATGTTAATAATTATGTTTTTCCTCAGGTGCCTCTTCTATAAACTGCACGTGGTTAGTTCATTTAACTCTCCTTCCTCCTTGTTTTCATTTTCTAAATCTTACACTTTAAAAAAAAACAAAAAAACAAAAAAACCAAAAAACCTTGCTTTGATTTTAATCCTGTAATTTTAAATGCTGTGTCCAAAACTAAGTGTGGATCTCCCATCCAAATCAAATTATTGTCAAGTCTAGTGGAATAATTACCTCATTTGCTCTGCACACGCTGCTGCTGCTAATACAGCCCAATAAAACCTTAGGGGTTTTTTTGGCAAGAGCTTCATATTGTCAACTTATATTCCTCTCATCATCCATTACAACTTCCAGATCCTTCCCTGAGGTATGATTACCTAACCAGCATTTCCCCTTTCTCTATTTGTTTATTTGATTACTCTTTTTCCTATTTGCATTTGTCTTTAGTGAATCTTGTTTCATTGATTTTTTTTTTATTTTTTTTTTGGGGAGGGGGGGAGAATATTTCTCCAGTTTAACAAGGTTGTGCTTAGCCCCAAAGTATTTGTGATTTCCTCCTCACTTTGCATTGTCCACTTGTGTGAATTTGATTAGTGCACCATTCACTCCATCATGTAAGTCATTAATGAAAGTATTGGATAGTGTTAAATCTAAAATGGATCTCGGCAGGCTTCCACTCAATAACACGACAGCTGCTCAATTTGCACTGCTTAGCTATCAATATTTACTCCTTGAGTTGGGCTTTCCCTCCTCCCTGGGGTGGGTGTGTGTGTGTGTGTGTTGAATCTTAATTGAGATTCTCTCATTTACATATGTGGAATATTTTATGAAATGGCATCTAGTGGTTTTAATAAAGCCAGTGGCACAAATTCTGATCAGCTACCGGGATAAAACTAGAGAAACCGTACTGCATTCAATAGTTGTTCCAGTTGTTGCTTGCAAACAGACTACTTTTGACCATTGTTTTAGTCCTTTACTAGGCAGGCAATTAAAATTATTTAGAGAGAAATGTAAGAGCACAGCAATGTTAACTCTGTGTAGTTCTCCCAAAGAAGGCAAATGGGATATCCAAATATGGATATCCGCTTGGATTCAGTGGAAGTGTTCTTTCTGCATTTGGCTGTCCGTGTGTCTCGACGGCTTTTAGAATAATAAAAATTGTAGAGTTGGAAGGGACCTCAAGGACTATCTATTCAGTCCCTTCCCCCCCCCCCCCCCACGCATGCTCCAAGGATCAGGCCTACATTACTATGTTCTTTTCCCCCTCCTTAAAAATGGGCATTTTTATACCCATATCTATACTTGTGGTTTCCAAATTCTTTGAGATCCCACCTGTCCTCCATGAATTCTCAAATACAAGTGCCAATTCAATGCTACTTCAGCAGGTTCCTTTCATTAAGGCCTTGCTGAAAACCTTGAAGTGACCTTTAATCCCTCCTTCTGATTCTGTCTTGCAACTTCTCACTTTCCTCATCACCCATGGGTGCATTAAACATCCATTTACTATTTCCTCTTTTAGTGAAGACTGAAGTAAAGTGCTTATTAATAGACCTGACCTCCAGTTGCTTTGTGTCTCTCCTGCTTGTTCTGTACTGTATCCTTCTTCCCCTTTTCATCTGCCACAAATAGTATCTTATTTTGTATCTTTGCCATCTTATGTTGACCTGTCAAGTCTTTACGATCCTTTTATCCTGGCCATCTATAATTTTCCCTTCAGGTCTATAAAAGGCTCCTAATGTAACCGTCCTCATTTATTTATTTATTTATTTATTTTACTGCTTTCCTCTCTTTCTTCCAACTGGGACTATTTTCTGCTATTCCTCCATCTCAGAATTGCTTTTTCTGTCATTAGAAACTTTGAGTCTCTTTCTCTTTCTAAAAGTGTGTATTATTTATATTGCTTCTGTTATCTTTCCCATTATTGTGCACCAGTCCTTTCAAAATACTGGAATCTATAATGTGTAAAATGTTGATAATTTCACTCATTTCTTCTCCTTTGGGTAGTATTAAATCTCAATTTGTTGCTTGCTAACTTCTTTGGCTTTCTAAAGAGTGCACAGTCCAAGGAACCTGCTAGCAACTGGACGGAACTGAAATTAATTGGATACCTTGTAGTAACATGTTTTAATATAATTCCAAGTCTTTGAACTAGAGGTGGGAACTGGGGAACCTTAAGCCCAGGGCCCAAATGCAACTTGGTGCTAATTTTTATTTGTATCCTTTCCAGTTCCTAGATATGGCTCCTAGATTCAATTCCTGCCCTCAAGCACTGAAAGAGTGAGGTCAAGGGAAGGGTGCCAAGATTAATACTGTTTTCACACCGAACAGAGTAGGGAAATCTGCCCTGTAATCTTCCAGGTGATCACTGGAAAAGCTATTGGGTTGGGGGGGGGGGGGCATTCACACCCAATGAGCCCAGCATATGTATTGGCTTCCAGATTCTTTCCAGGAGCCAAAATATGCGCAGAACATTAGGTGTGAAAGCGGTATAAACAAGCAAGAGAGAGTGAGCTACTATAACTCTATAAAGCTTTACTATAAGTATACAAAATATAAACAATATATAAAAATACACCAATAACAATCCAAATGGTATATACTGTAAAATACAATTACAAGTCCATACAACCCTAACCCAACGCATTTCGGATGTGGATGCTTTGTCAGGGGTACAAGAAGGAGACCACTGAGATAAGGCCTTTGACTTTATCCATGAGATTTTATATGGAGCAGTAAAGGTATGTATAATGTTTTTAGGCTTGGATATGGGTACATTTAAATTGGCAGTTAGGCTAGTAGTGTGATCAGACATTGTAACAAATTAGTATTATATCACTGCAGAGATCATATATTATCAGCAGATTTTTGTTACAGCTATTTCAGTACGTTTAGCCTTATTTGTCCTCTGTTCAGAGGTTTAATACAAGTGTTTGACATAGGCAAGTTTGTTAAATTGTATTCTATATGATCCCATAGCATTTTCTGTTACAGATGGTGCCAGTTACACTTGGCAAAGATTCTTGGAGAACGTGAATACAAGTGAAAGCTTTTCTTTTTCATATAGAATAATATTGTGCTACATTAGTAAAGTTTTTAAACCTTGTGTCCCATTCCTATTATTTAGGAATAATTCTTGCACTAACTTGTTTGAAGTTTTATAATTATTTTTCATTGTTTACTATTCATAATTTATTATGCACTTTATGATTACAACAACATTTGCTTATTATATTTCAGATCCTTCTTGATCCTTGTACATTGGGCTAGGGTTGTATGGACTAGTAGTTTTATTTTACCATATATACCATTTGGATTGTTGTTGATACATGTTTATATATTGTTTCTATTTTGTATACTTATAGTGAAGTTCTTTAGAGTTACAGTAGCTTTTTCTCTTGCTTGGTTTTCCTTCAGTGCTACTATTTTTCCCTTGTGTTTTTTTGTGAAAGTGGTATAAGACATGTACACAAGAACAAGGTATAGATTTATGTTATAGATGTAGAGTCTGGACTTTATTCTTTCTTTCTCTACCCTGAGTACACCATTTAAGCACCCCATCCCCAGCTTCCTTGGAACTTGTACTCCTTTTGAAAGTGGCCCCTTGGAAAGGAAAAGGTTCCTCATCCTGCTTTAAACCTTTCAATTTTCTTTCAAGTATCTAATTTGTTCTACTGAATTTGCCTGATGTATTTCACGTTGTGGTTTATTTTCCTCTCTGACACTTTTCTGATGGTTAGCTATTTGCCTTATAAATAATCTCTTTCCCTTTCCGTTTTTCTACTTTAGCAGAGTTTATTGTTCAGCACTACTACCAGACTAGTTTCCCTAGTCCAAATTGATCTTCCCTTCATTTAAATATTACCTTGAAGGATTGTATTGAGTATACAGCTAATGCAACATTGACTACAATTTTTGAATCCGTGTACATAGAAATGAAGAGTACCAGCTAGTTGTCAGGAAAATTTGTCCCTAGTCATCTTAGGGCTCATTCAGACGTGTGTTTAAATCACACAGCTGCGGCGGCGGCATCGTGCGATTTTAAAGAACCCCGCACTTCTGGGTTGGTGTGAATGTGGTGAGCGCGCACGTTTCCACCTAGCCCAAATTTTTGGAGCGCGGTTTGAAAAGTTGCTCCGAGCTCTAGCAATTCTGCTGTGCTAGAGGCAATTGCCATACTGCCTGCACAGAGAGTCCAGCTTTAGCTAAAAATGTAAGGAGAGAGCCAAGCCACGAGTACGCTGCCCTACCAGTATTTTCCAGCATCTCCATGAGGCAAAGATGGGGTAATGCCTCGTCATCCTGGCAGAGTATGCATAGCCAAAATAATGCCTGCTTCTTTAGGGAAACCATTTAGACCACACCAGTTTCTGCCCTCACAACACACCCTGGTACTGCTTGAGGGACCCCTACAGTTGTCTGAGGAATTGATTTTGTGCTATCTCTAGCCCTGTAACTTTCTCCTCTGGTACAATTTCTTGCCCATATAATAGAACTGACTGGACTTTAGCTTCATATAGGATATTCCATTTAGTTCAATAGGTTTTAGAATAGTTAATAGCAGTTAGATTTAGTGTAGAGAGATATATAATATTAGATACAAAATCTGAGTAAAAAAAAAATAATATATATATATATATATATATATATATATATATATATATATATATATATATATATATATATATATATATAAAATCTTTGTGTACATTTGAGTTGGAAGAGATGGAGAAGGGAAGTAGGAGAGGCCGGTCTGCTGCCCGTAAGACAGGCAATGGGGCACGTGGGAGAGGTGGTGGTAGGGGCTGTGCCCATGGAGTGGCAGCAGGCAGCAGCAGCAGCCCGAGCACATCACCACACCCCAAACTCCACAGGTCTGCTTTAGGGCAACAGGCTTCAGCTGCGCCTCCTGGCAATGCCCTCCACCGCCACACAGGGCACTGAAAGCCCTGCAGTACATGAAGCTGCAGCTGTCTCTGCTGCGGCTGCAGGAGCAGGTGCTGCTGTTTCTGATGTTCCTCCAGGGCCACCAATGTCCCCTTTGTGGAGGCAATCCCCGGCAGTCCAGAGCTGGTGGATTCCCCCCCCGGCTGCTAGAGGCAGGGCCTGATCCCCGGGCAATGGCAGTAGGTAGAGGAGTAGCAGCAGGAGTAGCAGCTATTGAGAGGTGCAAAGGAAGAGTGCCATCAGCATGGCAGGCATGGGCAATCTAGCCTCCGGGTTCCAGTACTCCCCTTCATGGGACATCACCATGATCGCGGACAGTGAGTCAGACACTAGTGCCACAGAGGAGATGTCTGTAGCTGAGGCGATGGCTGAGCCTCCTCCTAGAGCTGTGTCACCAGTGCCACCAAGTTCTGCCCCTCCCAGCATGCTGTCAGCAATGCGTCACCCAGGGCCGGCCAGAACATTTTAAGCTAGTGCGGGCAGATGATCCCCGAGAGGTACAGTGCACTTTGTGCAATAAGCTGGTGAAGGGTGGACAGGTGATTGCCAACCTTGGGACAACTGCAATGGCGAGGCACCTGAAGTCATGCCACAGTGCTCTGCTGTTAAGCGGGAAGGCAGGGGAAGTGGATGCCAGCGGGTTCCTGACTGCAGCGGCTAGTCACCCGACTCCTTCAGCGGGCAAGCGTCCTGCGCCAACTGCTGTCTCTACCAGCAGGAGAAGTATTCCTGCTAGGGGGGAAGAACAGCAGCAGGAGCCTCGTCAGCAGCGTCAGTCCACCATGGAGGAGCTGGGGTGGGGGCAGCTGCCAAGGCCATCGGCAGCAGGGCAGCGTGGCTTTCAAGAAAAAGCCAAGCACCTGTTGGCTGAAATGATTGCACTAGAAGGGCAGCCCGTCTCAATTGTAGAGGACAAGGGCTTTCAGTGGCTGATTGGGTTCTTGGCCCCCCAGTTTAAGCTGCCATCCTGAACCACCCTCAGTTGGACAGTGGTGCCAGAACATTAGGGCTTAGAAGGAGGGGGTGAGGGAGCAGCTGGCAGGGGCTGGGGGGGCCACGGTCCACTTCACCACGGACATGTGGTCCAGCAGGAATGCCCAGTGCACGTATGTGGTGGTAATGGCACACTGGTGGCAGGACCAGGAGGCAGCACTTGGCAGTGGCAGAAGGGGTCCCAAAGCAGGGTATAGGTGGGCCCTGCTTCAGGTGCAAGCCATGGACAGCCCCCACATCTTCAGGAACAGAGTTATCCCTGGCCGCCATGGTGAGGGAGTGGGTTACGTCAAGCGCTGCCTTCACCAAGGGGTGTGTGGTGATGGACAACACTGCAAATGTACTAAAGGCAGTCCATGATGGGGGCTTCACCAGCATTCCTTGTGCCATGCACACCCTTCATCTGGTGGTCAGGGACACTCTGGGCTTAGGGGATTGGGGAAGGCACCCTTAGCTCCCTGATAGAGCAGGGGAGGAAGCTGGCGGGGTTCTTCAGCCAGACCATGAAGGGCAGCGAGCTCCTCCAGGAGAAGCAGGCTAAGCAAGGCTCCCTAGGTCACCAGCTTGTTTAGGATGTGGCCACACGGTGGAAGTCCACCTTCCTGCTGCTCAAGCGGCTTCTTGAGCAGAAAGCCGCCTTCCATCAGGTGCAAATGGAGATGGACTGCAGGGCATTGGAAGGAGTGAAATGGGAGTTCCTGGCTCAAATGGTCTTTGTCCTGAGATTGTTCCTGGCCATGACAGAGACCATGAGCAGCTCCACTGCCACCCTCAGCCAGGTGACCCCTCTTGTCTGGAGTGTCCAGAGGAGGCTGGACGAGATTCTCAGGGGGCGGGATTGTGGCCCTGCAGGCAGGAAGCTGGCCGATGAGGTGCTTGATCTGGTGCGGAAGCTGAAGTCAGGACTGGAGGTGCATTTTGATGTGCTCCTGCAGCGGGAGCAATATGTCCTGGAAACAGTGCTGGACCCAAGGGTCAAGGGCAGCATGGCATGCCAGACAGAACTCTATGCCCTCCGGAAGGATGCACTGGTGGAGATGGTGGTAGTGGAAGCAGCCACCCCTCTGAGCCAGGCGGGTCTATCCCTGCCCCCAGCCCTAGCGGTAGCAGCAGCAGCGCCAGCAGCAGCAGCACTCCTGATACCAGCAGCAGCAGAAGCAGTTCGGCCTACATGCAGGCCACTAGTCTTGGGAGCATGGGGTCCCCCACAACAATAAGGCAAGCAGCATGACTGAAGGCAGTGGTGGAGGTGGTGCCCAGGCAGAGCTACAAGAGGGACTATGATGGCACCTCAGCAGCCATGGAGACCTACCTGGAGGAGGAGCCATGCATTGATCCCAGCAGCGATCCCTTGGCCTACTGGGTCAGCAAGGCCAACATGTGACCGGCCCTGTCGAAAGTGACCAAGGGTCTCTTGTCCTGCCCACCAACCAGTGTCCCCAGTGAGCGGGTGTTCTCTATGGCAGGGGACAAATTGCTCCCATGCTGCCTGAGACTGGGGGCCAAGTTGGTGGAGCAGTTGCTCTTCATTAAGGTGAACCTTCTGCTGCTGGGATTCCCCAAGCTGTCCCTAGACAAGAATTGATGGTGCAGTGGCACACGCCATACCATGCCAGGGGAAGTCATGGAATGGGGCTCCTCCTCTTCAATCTGGACTAGGGCTACTGCTGCTGTGCTGTGAAGGTGCTGTCCCTCCCTCCCAATGTGTGGTGCCCGCCCTGCCCCCCCACACATACTAGACAGCCGCGGCTGCCTTATCTGACTGACCTCATGACACAAGGTGGCATTGAGAAACTGTATGCCTGCCAGCCAGCCTATGGCTACACGATCTCAGGCCACCAATGTGACAGTGACTGGCTCTTGCTCGCTCACACTGCACAGTCTTTGCTAACCTATCTGAGTGCCCTGCTGCCAATGTCCCAGCCTGCCTGCCCCACTGCCTCTCATGTTACGTTGCCTGTCTGCCCGCCCAGCTTGCTACCAAGCTCAGCATACCTCAATCTGCCTTCCTGCCTCCCATGCCAAGGTGCCTGTCTGCCCACCCAGGTTGCCTAGCTCAAAGCCTGCCCAAGTCCACCTGCTCAACTGCCTCTCATGCCATGCTGCCTGCCCGCCCGCCCGGGTTGCAAAGCTTGAACCCTGCCTCAGTCTGCCTGACTGCCACTCATGCCATGCCACCTGCCTGCCTGCCCTGGCAACGGATGTCTGCTGCTGCTGCCAATGGCCCCCAGGCCTGTATGCTGTCTGTGCCAAGGGTTCTGTACCCTGGCAACCACTGTCTGCTTCTTCTAGTGCCAATGGCCCCCAGGCCGATATACCATCTGTGCCAAGGGTTCTGTACCCTGGCAATCAATGTCTGCTGCTGCTAGTGCCAATGCCCCCCAGGCCTATATGCTGTCTGTGTGAAGGATTCTGTACCCCAGTTTTCCACCAAACTCAAAGCCTGCCTCAGCCCGCCTTCCTGCCTCTCATGCCAAGGTGCCTGTCTGCTCTCCCAGGTTGCTGCCAAGAAAGAGAGAGAGAAAGTCTTCCCACTGCTAGAAGGAGAGACAGGCATGATCCCACCCATGCTGTCACCTGAACTATATGGCCAGAGAAAGAGAGAGGGAGAGAGAGAGAGAGAGAGTCTCCCTGCTAGAACAAGAGAGATGGGGTGGAGGGGAGGCCAGCTCAAGCTGCCACCTGTCAGAACCAGGAAGAACTCCTATCTGTGCTTATGCATCTGATGCCCACATCCAGCAACAAAGCTACCAGAATGAGATGGAATATAACGCAACATATTACATCTGCCTGCCTGCCTGTGTGCATTCCTGTACCTGTTGCTACCACCTATCGCATGATTGAATGAAGTGTGCCCAACCATGCACTAATTCTAGGGACATCATTCAACTCCCATAGGCTTTAGGCTATAATTCCACTGTACCTGAAGCAGCCAGTCATGCCCACCTGTCCCAGGAACCATCAACGAGATTATGGGACCATTATTTCAGTCACAGGGTGCTGTCATTCCATTCTGGGTGCTGCCGCTGCTTGTGCCTGATTGGCCAGTGGCCACCGGCACCCGCCTGCAAGCCTGTCCCCCCCCCCCCCCCCCCCCACCAGCCTACTCCTCCGCACCCACCCGTGGATGCCCACTGCCAAAAGATCCAGTCTCTCTGGCACACCCACACAGACACAAGCCCTTTCTCTCCTGGGGGGCTGTTTGCAAGTTGAGACCCTGCTGCTGCCTGGCACATCTTTGGGTTAATACCTTAACTACATTACATGTGGTGCCAGGTATTGCTGGTAGGGATCGACAAGCTGTATGAGATTCTGCCACCTGCCAGCCAGAACATCAGCACAGAGGGATAAACAATTGGTTAGTTCAAACAAAGCTCACAACAATAACACAACAAATATAACTTTTATTAACAAAACAACAACAGCAACATTATAAAACAAAAACCAAACATTTTAAACTAGAAAGGAAACTGATCTACGTACTCAGTCCTTGGGCCTGTCTCGCGGAATTTGGGGGAATGGCAACGGGCGCACAGGACCTAAGGGCAGGGGGCATCACACCCGCTGGCATTTGGTAGCCGTGTGCGATGGCAAAGTCCACAGTCCATGCCATGGCCTTCTGCCACTTGGAGACTGACTGGCTGAAGAGTCCCAGGTTGGCCATCTTGGCGGAGACGTACTTGGAGACGTACTGCGAGTACACCTCCACTTTTTGCTTGACCGCCTGGAACTGTTCCACCAGTCAGTTCTCCATGGAGGCTGCTTGCTGCTGTAGGACAGCCACAAAGTCCCGGGTGGGCCTCTCCACCCGAAAGGCCATTGCTGCTGCAGACACCTGGGGGGACTCCACATTGGAGCTGGGGGAGGGGGAAGGGCTTACATGGCATCAATTCTGGCATGCCTTCCTTCTCTGCTTCTGGTGCTGGTGCTCCATGGCCATGCCAGAGTCCTGCTGCCTAGCCACCATCTCCTTGTGGAGCTTTTCAATATGGGTGATTAGCCCCGATGTGGTACCCTCTCACTGACTCCTGAAACTTTTCAAGCAGATCTAAAGAGCATAAAAAGATAGGAACATAAGAAGTGCCATACTGTGTCAGACCAACGGTCTGTGTCAAGCCCTGCCTGCATTCTGTCTCCACAAGTGGGTGGGTGGCCAACCAATCTCTCTCTGCAGGGGACTTACATTTTAACAGGTCATATGACAATCCATTCCCTGTTGTTCCAGCCCCGTGCCTTACCATGCAGACAACGTATTTTTCGTGCTTCTCAAACCACCTCCAGACATCGGACCTTGTCCGCCCACTGTCTGGGTGTGGAACTGGCAACCTCCGCCTCGTTGTCCTGCGTGGTGTGGCACCAGCGCCGGCATCCAATTCCTCTCTGAAACAGGAACACACAAACAACACCTAAGTAATATCATGCATTTATGATGATGCCTCGAGTCCTCCCTCCTTGGGGTGCTAGGGATGG
>QEPC01001035.1:611038-624123 GCA_003113815.1 Sphenodon punctatus | reverse complement strand
ATGGGGCTTGGGGGTGCAGGGGCTGGGTCAGACTGTGGGGGCTTGTAGGGGCACAGATTCATATGGGGATGGGGCTTGGGGCACAAATGAACTGGTTATATATCTAAAAGATTGTCTCTTTGCATGGCATAATGTGCTTAATAGACTGCTTTTGGGGGTGTCTTGTGTGTTTGATTGTGGCTTGGCCATTTGGAATTTAGTGCTCTGCATGTCCTGCTGCCCACTGCCAGTGTGCTTTATTACTTGCATGTGTGCTTTATTACTTGCTTTCTTCTTATGGAATGCCTGTAGTTGGAATTGTGGGAATACCCAATTGTAAACCATCACTGAGGGTGCAGTGAGCACAGACAACCTTCATTTTGAAGAAGGGCAAAAGCGTCTTTAAAGTTAATTCACATGGTGCATGCGATGCGAGCTGGGTAGGCCGGTGTGAGAAAAAGGAGAAGCCCCTGTATAATTGCTGACTTCATCACCCAAATGTTGGATTTAGGTGTTGTGGGGGCTAGTGCGTTAGACCTTTCTGACAAGACCTCTGTTGTCTTAATCTCCTTGCAAAAAACTTGCAATCTCTACATTGTACAGGGCTGGTATGTGCTGTGGAGAGGATGGGATCTGAAGGGTTCTTCTGTTGTACAGCTGTTTGGTTCTGTTGGCAGAGGAGCTGTAAACTGTGTAATAATGCCAGTGGTTATGTCAGTGTCACTTACTGATGTAGTTTCAGCTTGGAATGTAGCTTCATTTAACTTTTAAGTTTTGTATATAATTTTGATTTTTTCATATAACGTGGTATCTTCTTATTCCATATTTATTTTGAAGACCTTATTGGTCAGTATAGTAAGGTTTTTGTTGTTGTGCTCACCCAGTGTATTTATTCATTTGTTGTTTTTGAAGACCATATTGGTCAGTATAGTGATGTTGTTGTTGATGTGCTCACCCAGTGTATTTATTCCGTATTTATTTATTTTTGAAAACCATATCAATATTGGTCAGTATAGTAAGCTGTTGATGTTGTTGTTGTTTATGTGCTCACCCAGAGTTGTTTCAATAAAGAACAATGAGAATGCACAATCAATCCATATTATATTGTTCTCCTTTCCTGTGTAAAATATATATATAAATATTAGGGGTGGGACATCAGGGCAAATACCGGGTACCAGGTTTACCGGTTCCCGGATTTAAAAAAACTGGCTTACTGGATTAATACCGGTTTACCGGTACCGGATCTTTTACATTGATTTCAATGGGGAACTGTCCCCATTGAAATGAATGGAAAAAAACAAAAATCTCCCCCCTCCCCCTCCCAGACTGTGCGGGTGAAAATCTCCCCACATCCACCCTGCCCAGCCTGAATTTTTATTTTTATTTTTTTTTCCCTATGTCCCTTAGTGCGGGCTCCGGGCCGCTGCTGGCAACCCAGAGTCCGCACCAGCAGCAGCAGGTAATAGCCTATGGTACCGGTACTGTACTGATCCCTGGGGTGGGGTGGGGTTTAACACCCCCCCACCCCACGGATCACCCTACCTCCCCACCCAGAGATTGACTAATGCCATTGCCTACCTTGAGCTCTGGGAGGCAGCGGCAGCAGTCCGGCAGCTTCAGCGCTAGCTGTGACTGCCGGCTTCAGCACACTACTAGACCTTCTGGGGAAGGCCTAGTAGCGTGCTGAAGCCGGCAGCCACAGCCAGCACTGAAGCCACCAGACCGCCGTCGCTGCCACCCGGAGCTCAATGTAGGCGATCCCTGGGTGTGGAGGTAGGGTGATCCCTGGGGTGGGGTGTGTGTTAAACCACCCCACTCCCAAGGGATCAGTACATTACTGGTACTTCTTACCTGCTGCTGGTGCTGGCTCTGGGTCGCCGTGGCAGCCCGGAGCCCGCACTAGGGACTTAGGGGAATTTTAAAAAAAAAATAAAAAATCCAGGGTGGGTGGGTGGTGTCCCCCCTTCCACCTGCACAGCCTGGACTCGGGGAGGGAAAGTGTTTGGGGGGTTTTGTGTGTTTTGTTTTTTACATGGCCATTCATTTGAATGGCCGCAATGTAAAAAAAATCCGGCATGGGGGATCCGGTACTGGACCCAATAATACCAGAATAATCCAATACTGCCGGTACACCAAAATACCGGCAGTATCAGATACCGGATGATCTGGTAGTCCCACCCCTAGTAATTACAGGTTTTATATTCATACCAATACAAAATGTTCATTGTTTAATATTATCACGGGGGTGGGGGGGTGCAAGGCTGAAGTTTCGCCTAGGGTGCCCAGTACCCTTGCACCGGTCTTGACAACAGGCATAAATAATTAGACATTTATGAACACAACTCTAGTCACAGAAATTGATTATTATTTAGCCTGAAATCCCTGATTCTGGAAAGCACTTCAGCATGGGCTTAGCTTTCAGCTTATGTTTCAGAAAAGTGATGTTTTCTTGAATTGATGAGGGCTTATTCAGTAACTGATATTTTTTAAAGCCCTCTAACAATTATATGGTCCAAGTCTAAACCTCTTGAAGTCAGTGGGAAAGAGGAGAGTTGGAATTGCATTCATGGGCCATGATCCAACAGGTAGTTCCATTGGAGCCAAGCCACAGAGTACCAAGAATTGATGGAAAACCTCACTGAAAGATAAATAAGAGAATAAACAACAACAATAAGATTTGTTATACTATTGCATAAATAGTATTCATTATACTATTTGTGTTAAAGGTGCAATGTATATGTTAGCCATAAAAATGATATAGTTGGTTACAGAGCAGTAAGAAAAGAAGTGGACACAATTTTAAACTTGAAACTAAACCTGAGAATTAATGTGAACTGTGCCAGGTCACTGGGTATAACAGCAACAAATACTGATTTGAGAGAGTCATTAATAAAATTGAGGGAGAACACTAAATTTTAGAAATATCTTAGAGATGATTGTAGACAAGATAGTCGATGTAATTTCTTTTATTGGAACAAATTCCTTGGACAAGTGTGTGCAAACATTCAAGCCACAAAAAGTCCTTCCTCAGTCATGGAATCCATATTCTGGCTTTTTGTATGCCTGAGAAAGGACCCTGGGTGGCCCTTATGTTTGCATACCAACAGAACAGTGGTTAGTCTAGTAAAGATATCAACTGAACTACTTTATCTCCATCTCTTCAATTTGGAACTAAACCACAACCACAGCCTTGTAATAGTTACAAAAAATAGTAACAGCCTTACTGACTGTTAATTTAAAACACTTTCTTCTTAAAATCTTATCAATTTCATTTCTAACCAAAGACACTTTTTACGGATTTAGTTTTGCCTCCATGATTGGTATATTATATTCTTCTTGTGAATTTCTGTAAATATATCTATATCAATCTACCCTATAATATTTTCATCAGCAAATTTTGTTCATGGGGTTAAAAAAAACAATGCAGGATTGGTCACTATTGACTGATACTGATGTTCTTTGCATACTCTGTTGTTTTTCCTGACTCACAGGATTATATTTAATGTCTCAAAATGGGGGACAAACAGACAAATATTTGGGAATCACTGCTGTATGAGCACATCAACAAATGCAGCTGGATAAATAAAAATCCGTGGGGGATAGAAGAAAATATTAATATTTGTGCATGTTCTTCAGTACTGTACATTCAACCATTGACCTCTACGAAGTGGATCATTGTGATGGATTGAAGGGTAATGACTATATTCCTATGACAATAGTCTCTACTTCCCCCTTGTTATGAAGCATTAACTGAATGCATTGTACTCTTTGCATTTATCTAAGGGAAGTCAAAGAAGTTGGAGATTGATGTTAATTGTTTGAGACTTTTAGCTACCAGCTAAAAATACTTCAGGCTCAGGTTCACTGCTTCTGATCTTTAAAGTTTTGAATACTTGTTTTTCATCATGTGACAAGAGAGTTTGTGGGTGAAAATAAATGGAGGATAGCCTTCAGGAGCCCCGTGTTCAGTCTGGGCAGCCCCCTTCAGAGGTTTCATGGGGCAAACCCAATACACAGGCAGTTGCCATACTCTGCTCACCACCACCTTATGATTCTCGGCTGCAGAGAATTCTGGGTCCCGGAAAGCACTGCCCACTGTTTGCTTCCAATATTTTTCACTTTTGGAGTACTGTTTTTGAGCATGTCAAAGTGAAATTAAACATCAGAATCCTAAGGGAAAGCAAGAGCGGAGAACATGCTTGCTGCTCTGACTGCTGGGACCACTCTAGGTTAGGAGTGTGCATGTTGTTTTCATTATCGTTATTGCAATAATGAAAATGACAAATAATAATAACAAAAATGGAAAAAATGACTTTTTATTTTTGAAATCAAGGAAAAACACTAAAAAAAAATGTATTTCCAGCTATAACTTTTTTTGTTTCTTATTCATGTCTTATGAGACTTGTGGAGATTATACCCACAATGGAGGGCACTATATGTACCAAGGTTCAAAATGATTAGAAAAAGGGAACCAATTTTATTTATTTATTTACTTTATTTAATCATATTTTTACCCCGCCCCTCCTGAAATAGCTCGGGGCGGCTAACACTCTCAAAAAAATAAAAAATACGGAAACATTTAAAACATTCTTAAAATTGCAATAATTAAAACAGGGCAATTTTAGAAGCAATTGAACGTTGTGATTTTAAGAAAAGCCCCATACACTTTCATGATTATAACTTCTTTATATGTCATTCAATTTGCACGAAACATATGACTGTTATGTCCCTCCACAAGCTTAACACTCATGCCACCTTTCAGAAAGATTGGGTAAAAGATCCTGATGGGATAAGACATAAACTTGAAAATACAATTCCAGCTGTAACATTTGTATATTCCATCCTGCTTACAAGATATTTGGCAGGAATGTATCACATACCTTCCATGTTATCTCAGCCAAAATACAGGACAATTATTTAAAATGAACCAATTTTATAAGCAATTGATGTTGTCCCTGTGAAGACCATTATTCAAATAGCAGCACATGCAGTGCCAGTTAGAGGCAGGCACCTGGTACAGCAGGGGGAGAGAGACTGTAGGAGGGAGGATGTGGGGCAACCCAAAATACTGACAGACACATTCACTGGCCAGTTACTGCATGCTTCTAGTTTTACAGGACCAATCAGTATTGGCTTCGAGGCGGGCATAGGGGGCAGCCCTGAGGCGGGCATAAGGGACATAACTGGGGCTTTGGGGATAGCATCCCAGCAATCAGCAGACATAGTTTACACATCAAGGCTGGCCACCTATCATCACAATCACATCCTGCAGCACTGCAACAGAGGACATAAGAGAATCCCTATTGGCACTTTCCTAAACAGATGCTTCTGACTTCCCAGTAACAAGTGGGGGAGAGATGTTGGGATGGTCACAGCACAGAATGAAGATATTTGGTTGACATTTCTGCTGGCCAATTGGAATCACAAACAGATCTTATACCACAGTGACACCTAAGAGAATCCCTGGCATAGGCTCCTTCTCTGTATATGCTGTGCAGGCATATAAAATTGTGATCCTTTAATCACATCTTTCTGATATTTGGCAGAGATGATTGTGAAAGTGCGGTATACAGTCCTGCCAAATTGCATGTACACTTGTTGGACTACAATGTTGTTACAGTCAAACATACATTTATATGTTAATTACTTATACCACCAGGACCCTTTATCCAATCATTCTGATCATTGGCAGAGATAGTAAATATTAGAAAGGATATAAATGTGCCATGTTTCATCTACATTAAATGTGAGACAAAGAAGTTACAGCTAATAATGTGTATGAAGATTTTTGCAAAATAAAATAATTCAGCTGCTTCTAAAATTGGATTCATTTATTCCATCTTTTTGGAATTTGCTACACTTAATGCCTTCCATTGGAGATGTATGTACTCCAGGCTTTAGACAAATATAGTGAAAAACAAAAAAGGTACAACCGAAAATGTGTTTTCCATTGAAACCAATGGGAAAAAAAAAAAGCAAACATGAAAATGACAATTTGATATTTATGAAAACAAAAATGACATATTTAATTTTTTTTTAAATGAAAATGACATGGGTCCCTGGTGCACACACCTCTACTCTAGGTGCTTTTCCTGCACAGAGACTGCACACACCCTAATAGACGGGGTGGACGCATGGGTGAACATTGGCCTGGATTGACCCACATGGTGGGCCTACAATTCCCTAGGGCTCTGCCATGAGTGGGAGCATGCATCTCAAAGCCACCTAATAAATGGGCACTGAACATAGGCTTAAACCCTTTCCTGGTGTGATCTTTCATCTCATTTATAAACATCCTGTGTTTCAGAGTCTGCACTGGCTTCTAGTAGCTTTCCAGGCACAATGCAAGGTTCTTTTTTTTGACCTGTAAAGCCCAAAACAGTCTGGGCCCCACATATCTGAAAGACTTCCTTCCTCCCTATGTGGTTTCTGGGGTCAGCTTGGAGAGCTCTCTTGCAGGTGCCATCTACCCAAAAGGTCTATATGGCAAGGGCATGTAGAGTGTAAGGCTGAACAAGAATCCCTTTTTGTTCTCTTGAGATTTCATGGCTGGGTACTGAGATCTGGGTGAGATCTCATCCCCAATAAAAAAAAGCTCACAAGATATTTCTTTTAGAAAAACACCCCGAAATGAAAAAAAGAACTGCACATCTGCAAAATGGTTCCTGGGGCCGTTCTGCACATGCTCAATCCTTTTCCAAAATGATTCCAGCAGCATCTCAGCCATTGTGGAAAAGGGCAGCTGGTCTGCGCATGTGAAAGATGGGCACTTTGCATACACAGCAGCAGTTCTTTTCTGAAATGGTGGTGACACACTGGTGCCATTTTTGGAAAAGGGCGGTGCATGTACAGAACAGCCATGGTGACCATTCTGCTTGTGTAGAGGCGTTTTTTTTGTTTTTCCTCACGTTTCCCAACAAGAATGAGGTTGAGATGCTGCTGGTTCTCGGCTCATTCTTGTTTGTAAGTACAAGCCATGAACTGTAATTCTTTTTGAGAAACACAAAAATCACAAGAATGAGTTTGAGCCCTGGTAGAGAGGTGTTCTCAAGTGCTGTCCCAGTATTGTAGAACTCTCTCTACCCCAGTAGATCTGTCAAAACCCAATCCTTGGCATTTTCCAGAGGCAATATATAACTTCTTTTCAGCGATGTATTCAGTAGGTGGGAATGTGGTTAGGGAGTTGGTTGTTAGGGGACTTATCTATGTTTTTAAAATTCAATTATATTCTTATGTGATTTTCATGTTGTAACCCACTCTGAGCCTAAGGAGAAGGGTGGGCTAAAATTTGTATAAATAGATAAACAATCAGATTATCAAAAATCAGAATATCAAAGAGTAAGGGAAAAATATATTGCTATTTTATTTAGTATTATTTCTTTGCATTTATTCGCCGCCCCTCATGCCTATGCCGTCTTGGGGCAGCTTACCAAAAAAATATATTAAAATTCAATAAAATACCTAAAAAGTTCCAACAATAATTAAAAGTATCTTCCCCCAACTACCCCACCCTGCCACCCTCCCCTCTGAAAGTCTGGATGAACAGCCAGGTTTTGTCTGGCCCCAGAAAGCTTGGGGCCAGACGGGCTTCCTCTAGGAGGGAGTTCCAGAGTCGTGGCATGGCCACCCAGAATACCCTCTCTGTGGTGGCCCCCCATTTTACATGGGGGACCTTCAGAAAGGCACCACCGGCAGACTGAAGGGGTCGCGCTGGGTCGCGGAGGGTGAGGCAGTCCCTGAGATATGAGGGGCCCAGACAATGTAGGGCTTTGTAGGCCCAAACCAACACCTTGAATATGGCTCAGCTAGCTATTGGCAGCCAGTACAGAGTACGGAGAACAGGCGTAATATGCTCCCAATGGCCCGTCCCCGTCAGGAGATGAGCTGCCGCCTTCTGCACTAGCTGCAGCCTCAGAACCAGCATCAAGGGAAGCCCCATGTAGAGCACGTTGCAGTAGTCTAGCCTCGAGGTGATGAAGGCATGAATGAGGGTGGCCAGGTCGAGCCTGGAGATATACAGGCACAGCCTTCGCACCAGATACAACTGGCGGAAAGTGGCTTTCACCACCGCCTCCACCTGTTGATCCAGGCGAAGGTCTGAATCCAACAACACCCCCAGACTCCAAACCTGCCGGGCTGCCGGAGGGCAGACCCCCTCTATGAGGGGAGCCAACACCTCCATCGCCCTTCCCACCATTATCACCTCCATCTTATCAGGATTCAGCTTCAGTCTGCTCTGCCATATCCAATCTGCCACAGCCTCCAAACACTCGGAAAGTACTGAGACAGCAGGACCTGGGTCAGTTGAAAAAGAGAGGTACAGTTGAGTATCATCAGCATATTGGTGACAATGCACCCCGAACCTCCTCACAATCTCCCCAAGAGCTGCATATACACGTTAAACAACAATGGAGACAAGATGCAACCTTGAGTAATGCCACAATCCAGGGCCCGAGGGCTAGATGTTTAAACTCCCAGCACAACCCACTGACTTCTCCCCAAGAGGAATGAGCGGAACTGCCGAAGGACAGTTTCATCCAGACCCTCCAGGACTTGCAACCGTCTCAACAGCAGCCCATGGTCCACTGTATCAAAATCAGCTGAAAGATCTAGCAGGACTAAAAGTGTTGAACATCGTGCATCCATCTCCCAGTGGAGATCGTCCACCAAGGCCACCAACGCCATCTCTGTACCATAGCCGGGGCAGAACCCAGACTGAAAAGGGTCGAGGAAACCGATGCTGTCCAGATGTGCCTGGAGCTGCAGTGCCACTTGACCATTGGGACTGTTGGTTCAGATGTCTAAACAGACTGGGTTCGGTCCGAACTTCCAAACCACATTCTCACATCCCTACTACATACCCTCGCGCTCCTCCCCTACTGCCCCTAATCTGTATTCAAACAAACAAACAACTTGGGTCACATAGGACTAGAAATATTTTCATTGTGGTGTGTTTTATTTATTTAATTTTTATTTTTATTTAAAATTCTTGCTACCCTGCCCCTCCTGCCGCAGGCAGCTTGGGGCTGCTTTCAATCAACACTAAAAACAACAATAACTAAAAACAAGACATAAAAAGGATGATACTAAAATAACCCACCCCANAGCTCGGGACGACTTACAATCAACACTAAAAACAATAACAACTAAAAACAAGGCATAAAAAAGGAGGATAATAAAATAACCCACCCCTACCCACCCTAACCCACTCCCCCCACCCCTCTCCCCTGCCAAATGCCTGGCAGAACATCCAGGTCTTATGACTTCTTTGAAAGGAGGGGAGGTCCAGGGCCAACTGGACATCAACCAGGAGGGAGTTCCACAGCCGCGGTGTGGCCACTGAGAATGTCATCTCCTGTGTGGCCCCATGAGAGACTTGGGGGTCCTCGAGTTGGGCACCCCCAGACGACCGCAGGGGTCGATCCAGAACCTGGGGGGTGAGGTGGTCCCACAAATAGGTAGGGCCTAGGCCGTTTAGGGTTTTATAGGCCAAGACCTTGAATAGGATCTGGAAAACAACCAGCAGCCTGGTGACCCATACCCACCAGGAGACGGGCCGCATTGTTCTGCACCATCTGCAATTTCTGAGCCGTCACCATGGATAGCCCCACATAGAGCACGTTACAATAGTGTTGCATTAGGTTAATAAATAAATGAGAAATAGTGGTTACTGTAACTAAAAAGTAATTAGGAAGATTTTCTAAAAGTTTCCCCAGCTGCCGAAATTCACTTGAAAGCACACCGTTTTGTTTGTAATTCTGTATGTCTTAAATTTCAGATAGACCACATACCTGAACAAAACAAACAATTGTAATGATGCAAGAGAATCATTAATCACAGGCCAAGCTTCTTTGAAGCTCTGTCAACCTGTTTATGTGTCTCTGGGTGGCTTTAGAATTTCTGCACATTTCTCGTATTAAATATTTAATAAAGCTGAAAAGTGGTCAGAATGTGTATTTTGTAAAGTACAGGGAAAGCTAAGTTCATAAAGTAGCAATTAGATAACTTTGGAGTAGAAAATCATTTTTAGAATGATGGGAGATATTAATTTTAAAAATAGACTTTTGTGGCCCTTATGCATAGTAGGACTGGAATAATAGGCCTTCTTTTATTTGAAAAAAAAATTGCATATTCCTCACTACAAATGACTATCATGGAGACAAATCCAATATTTGTTTATGTTGATATTTTTGTAATTAAGTACTTCACTCACTTTTCCTTGATTATTTGGCACTTTTGTGACCTTCTGCTGCATTATGTCACACAGATAAACCAAACACACTCACATTTATTTGTTTGTTTACTTAAAAACCAAACACCAAATAATACTTCCAAAGACAGGAAGTACTGAAGTTAAAATGTTCAAATATTGTAGTAAACAACAGATCAAATAGCAAAGTAACAAAATAAAACAAAATATTCAAAGTAACAAAATAAACAAAATATCAAAAATCATAAAGTGAAAACCAAAATGAAGATTTGAAACCACAATTAAAGCTAGATATTAATCTTACTTTGGGTTAGCTTCACCACAATGGACGCACCAAAATTCATGCAAATTGCTAAAAGTGAATCATCTTATGCAAGGGAATCATTAGGCAAGTTCCTATTTATGTAATGCTAATACTATATCATTAATTTTTTAAACCATAAAAAATTCATATCTCTAATACGTAAGAAAATAACATTACCTTTCTGGCTTCTTGACCCTTGACAAAGGGTGAAGAACTTTTACCTCAGACTCAGGGTGATTTCAGACGTTACGGCGGGCGGTTCACCGCAGTGAACCCCCAGGGGGGGTGAGCAGCGCAACCACGCGCGGGGGTGGAAAAACAACCCAAACAGACTTGCCGGGAAGGGGACCACGGGCCGGAACTGGGCCAAACCATCGCGGGCCGCGGCAGCACAACAGACGTGCAGCCGAACCCCCGTCGGGCGCAAAACACCCACAAGGCACCGGGCAGGGGCGGGACACAGACATGGCCGACTGAGGGCAAAAGGCACACAAGGGAATGCCCACACAAGGGAAACGGGAAGGGAAGGGGGAAGAGGGAGAATAGGCTGACAGCCGGCACACACAGCGGACCTGCAGCGGGACACACTGCATGACCACATGCCCGGGCACACACACACACACACACACAAGGGAAAGGTCGGGAAGGGGGGGCAGGGGCGCCAGGAACACACCACGAGGAACAACGGGAGGGACGAGGGGGGGCACCGCCAAGGGGCAAGGCACAGGCAGCAGCAACCCCCACCCCCACAGCACCCCAGTCCACAGAGGCGCCCCCACAGCAACAGAGGCAGTCTTGGAGGGGGGGGCGGGACCCCCGGAACAAGGCACGATGGGGGCCCGCAATGCACAGCGAGCCGGGCGGAGAGGGTCCAGGAGGAGGAGGAAGGGGGCCCCACAGTCACAGGGGGGCACATGGAGGGCAGCCGGGTCCGCTGGAGCCCCTCTGCAGGTCAAGCGATGCTCCGGCAGCACCCACCCGGGCAAGGGACACGGTCCGGTCCGGGAGGGGGGGTGACCCCCAGGTCATGCAAGCACCCGGGGGGGCAGTCGGTGTCAGGGCCGGTGGGAGAGGACCGCTAGCAGCACACGGGTGGGTCGGGAGGCCACACGGAGCACCCCACCCAGCCACCGGGATGGGCAACCGGGAAGGAGGGGGCCACAGGCAGGGGCAGCAGCGAACAGCGAAGCAGGCGGGAGCTCGCCGAGGCAGAGTCACCAGGGCGGGAGCAGGCAGTGGGGACCAGGCCCCCCCCCCGGACCGGGGAGGGAGCCCACACTGGGGCACCACACCGGGGGGGGGCAGGGAGGTGATGCAGCTGTCACAGGCCACCGCTGGGGGCCCCAGAGGCCCCAGGACTCGGGTGCCCAGCCCGATGGACCAGATGGGGCCAGTGCAGCATGCCCCGGCGGTACCCCTGCAAGGACATGTAGTGGGAGATCAGGTAGTAGGCCTCTAAGGGATCAGGCATGGTGAGAGCCAGCTGCACATCCACAAGCACCCACACTGCCAACAGGGACGACATCTCCACCGCGGAAGGCTCCGGCACACAGCAAGCAGCAGAAGGGGGCCACGGCAGGTGCCCCAGTTCCCGAAGGCATTGGTACACCACCCCACGGGTGCACTGGTACCCACGGGCCCCGTGCACACAGGAAAAGTAGGTCACGGCCAAGGCAGGCCCACCCTCAGCCAGGCACTCTGTGTAGGCGCCCAGACCACACACCACCAGCGCAGACATGGTCTCCGAAGCGCTCCAGGGCACATGTGCATACAGCATCTCCGGGATGCGCCCCTCAGGGAAACAAACCAGCCCCAGGGCCTCCGTATGCAGCTGGCAATCACGAGCGCTCGCCTCATGGCCAAAGTAACGGAGTCCAAATCTCAGGCTCTCAAAGGCACCCACATGGCTTCCCGAGGTGGCCAGGAGCAGCTGCACGGCAGGGGTGTGCCACAGGTTGCAAAGCGACATGGTCTCATGGAAGGCCCAGATATGGGGGGGCCCCTTGGGGGCCAGGCAGCAGGACCCCCGTGGATAGGCAGCCAGCCATGGTCCGGCACGACAGGGAAAGGAACACAGAGCCCAGAGGGCACACAAACTGTCCAGGGCTGGGAGGGGCTCAGGCTGGCCCCCAGGACAGGGAACACGGCCCTGGACTGCAACATTGTAACACAACAGAGCGAGGCGTGGGGTGCGGGCCCGGCACAGCTGCAGAACACAACAGCGAGCACACTGTCCGCCTAATCTCACCTTCAAGGCCATCCCACTGCAAACAGCGTGGGGAGGGGGCCCGGGGTGCCGGGGGAGATAGCAGCTGGAATGCATCAGCCCAGGGCGCGCGCAGAGCCATGATCCCATGCAGGGGCGAGGCCTCCGGCTCTGCCTGCCAAGGCGGCCACCTGCAGGCCCGCACAGCCTGGGCCCGCTGGGGGGGGCGTGCCCAGCCCAGTGCCCACCACCCGCCCAGGCCCACCTGCACAGCCCCGCTATAAGCGCTCCCTGCCCCCACCAGGGCCCCAACACCATGGAGTGCGATAGGGCAGGTGCGAACTGGATGTTCCTCGCGCTCGCGGCCGAGTGGCACCGTGATCACA
>QEPC01001035.1:577119-608643 GCA_003113815.1 Sphenodon punctatus | reverse complement strand
CCCCCAGATCCGGATGAAGTCCCAGGTCTCCTGTACGCCCCACTGGCCGCCTCTGTGGTAGGCCTTCTTCCGGCTCGGCCCCTGCTGTTCCTCCTCCTGGTCCAGCTCCAGCTCCAGCTCCACCTGCTCCTGCTCCACCTCGTCCTGCGGGTGCACCTCCGGGCACGCAGGGCCGGGCTCATCCTGGGGCTCGTCTGCCCAGGACGTTTTCCGTGTCTGGGGGGGCGGGGAGGGGGAGAGTGGGTGTGGGTGGGGCCCCCTCTCGGTGGACCCTGCCCCCCTGCTTGTCGCCCAGGGTCCCCCCCCGAGGGGGGTTCTCCCTTCCCCCCTGTTTCCCTTCCCTTGGTTGCCCTTACCCTTTTCCTGGGTGCCGCCTCCGGGCCTGCTCCGGCCGCTGTCCCCGGGGTGCCGCAACCTGGCTGCAGCTGTGGGTGTTGTGCCCGGGCCGCCTCTCTGGTCGGGTGCTCCTTTGTGCCCCCTTCCTGCACCTGTGCCACCTCCACCTGCATCGCTGGGCCTGCCTGCACCTCCTCCACCTCCTGGCCCACCACTGTCGCTGTCTGTGCCTCCGCTCTCTTCCGCCTCCCTCCTCGCTCCATCCCGCCACGCTTGCTTGCTGCTGATTTTGCTTTAAATCTTCCTCCGGTGCTTGTGTTGTTTCTGGTTGCCCGGCAGTGACGCTGCGTGCCTTCCCCGGCTGGGGCTCGTTTCCTTTGGTTCCGCTCGGGGGTTGGCGTCCAGACGTTACTTTTCCTTGGCTCCCTGTGGGGTTTCGTTTGCCCACGCTTCCCGGGACCTTCCCCTGGCTAGCCCGGGAAGCGTGGTTGAACCTGACCCCATGTGGGTATTGAGCGTGATGAACATCTGGCACGTGCCGTTCAGACGTTCAGGGCCTTTGGCCCCACGGGGGGGTTGAGCATGGTTCACTGTGGTTGAGCGTGATCTCATAACGTCTGAAGACACCCTGAGGCATTTTAATCTGATCTCTCAGGTAATGCTTCATAAAAAGGGAGTCATTAGAGAATATTGCTATAGGAATACAGTTATTACCCTTCTATCCATCCCATTGGTCCACTTCATATAGGTCAAGAATGTATAGGTCTGCATACCCTATGGAACTTCCAAAAACAAGCCATTTGTCCTACTCTGGAAGAAAAGTATTCCACAAGTGTTTTTCTGTTCACTTCCACTGGTCTGGTGCCATAAGAGTGCTTTAAGAATTAATGTTGTTGGCTACTTGGCCTACTAATGGAAAAGTGCTAACTCTCCCCTTCCAATCTTTTGACATTTACAGAAGTCCCTCAACCTTTCCTTCATTGCTGTCCCCATGGCCCACTTGCCCACCTCCATGCAGTGGCTGAGAAGTGGGCACCATCTAGCACTGCGGTAACTTCCCACCTACTGGAAACCACCACACACACACCCTATTTGCAGCGGGTGAGTAGAAAGTGAAGTAAGGATGTGCACAGTAACTCGCTTTTGTTTTCATTATTCATTTTGTTTTCATTGTTAAAATTTAATTCATTTTTGTTATATTTCATTAGTCTTCATTTTGTTTTAGTTTTTACTTTTGTTTTTGATTTCCATTGGTTTAAAAAGAAAACACAACCAAAAATGTAACTTCTTTATCATCCAGTTTTGATGAAACATGGTAGAAATGTACCCCCAACAGAGCAGGTTACATGTGCCAAATTTCAGAATTAATGTTTAAAGGGATCCCATTTTATAAACAGTTGACACTTGTTGTTTTACAATATTCTGTGTACACATTTCTGGCTGTAATGTCTTTATTTCCCATCTGATTTGGATTAAAACAAGCAAGATTATACTTCTCCACAAGGGTACTACTGCTGCCAAACTTCATAATGTTTGGATAAAGAGTCTTAATGTTATAAGTGATTTACTTTTAAATGCATTTCTGGCTGTAAAGTCTTTGTGTTCCACCCACTTTACATGAATTTGGGTACTTATCTCAGATATTTAGGAGTATTTCTGCCAAATATCATAAGGATCTGATAAAGCATCCCAAAGTTGCCTGCACAGCATCTGGAGAGTATGGCTCTATTCTAGGGATTCTCATATGTTTGTCACTGTGGTACAAGATGTGTTTGTGATCCCAATTGGCCATCAGAAATTTCACCCATATATCTTTCTGTGCTGTGACCACCACAACCCCTCTCCCTCACTTGTTACTGGAAAGTTGGAAGCATCTGCTTAGGAAAGAGTCAATAAGGGATTCTCTGATGTCCTTTGTCACAGTGCTGAAGGATGTGATTGTAATGACAATTGGCGAGTGTAGATGTGTAAACCATGTCTCCTGATTGCTGGGATGCTTCCCCCTACCCTGCTGCTTGAAGTCCTAGTTATGTCCCTTCTATGCCTGCCTAGGAGCCACTCAGGATTGGTCATTGATAGCTGGAAGCATGCAGTAAGAGAGGCAATCACATCTCTGTCCCAGCCAGGGTGTCTTTGAAATGTCAAGCCGATTGGCCAGAGGATATATCTCTCATATCTGCTGTTCGGCATAGGTTTCAGTCTGGGTGGGCACCCCAGGTGCATCGGGGTGTCCGTCAACTTGCAGAGAACTCCCCAGGAGGGGGCAGGAGGATGTTGGAAGCACCTCAGGTGCATGGGGTTTGGATTTATGTAACTAGCTGAACTCTTGCAGTGAGCTCTAGTGCGTTCGCACGAATGCACGTGCACACACACACGCAGTCTGCCAGCAAAGTATGAAAAAATGATCTGACCAAATCCAGAACTAATCACAGACAAAGAGCAGGCCCAAAGAACAGCAACTAATATATACTCTCTATGCCTGCCTTGAAGCCACCACTGATTGGTCCTCCTGTAAAGGTGGAAGCATGCAGTAACTAACTGGCCAATGAATGTGTCTGTTAGTCTGTTGTGATTCTCCTTCTCCCTTATAAAGCCCCCTCCCATGCCTGTTTCTGAATGGCACTGCATGTGCTATTTACCTGAATAACAAAAGTCTTCAAGAGGTTTCAAGTCTTATAAAATTTGGACTCTTTATTAAATCTTTATACAATTTGGCAGAGATGATCCTGAAGATCTGAGATAAAATCTTGTCAAATTTCATGTAATGTGGATGGAATACAATGACATTACAGCCAGAAATGCATTTAAAAATAAATCACTTTATAACATAAGGACCCTTTATCCAATTCTTCTGAAATTTGGCAGAGATAGTAATATTGGGGAGAGGTATTGGATGGGAGACAAATACATTACAGCCAGGAATGTGTATGCAGATTTTTGTAAAAGAAAAAATTACAACCGCTTCCCATGGCAGGCAAGTAAGTTCACAGCTTGGTTTGCTGTACACAGGGAGGTGGGTTAGCAGTTTGTGAAAAAACCCTAATCCAGAAGAACACCTCATCAGGTTCACATTGTCTAAGGGAAAGCAGGTAGGCACGGGTGCTTTGCAGGCAGGGAGGGATGTTTGTTTCAAAACAAGTATCATGCATGGAGTCAGCTGCCATTCGGGAAACTTGAACTTTTTATGCCTGTTCTGACCAGTGGTTCAATGGTCATTAGAGGTGGGACCCCGGGCCCATTACCGGCTACCGGATTTACCGGTTACCGGTTCTCAGAAAACCGGATTCCCGGATTAAATCCGGTATACCGGTACCGGATTTATTTCCTTGATTTCAATGGGGCGCTGTGTCCCCATTGAAATCAATGAAATAAATTAATTCCCTCCCCCTCCCAGGCTGCGCGGGTGGAAGGGGGGACACCCCCCACCCACCCTGCCCAGCCTGGATTTTTGTTTAAAAAAAGACTCAGAGCCTACCCCCCAGCACCAGCGGCCGCAGCGTCCCCGCAGCCGCTGGTAAGTATGACCCGATCCCTGGGGGGGGTGTTTAACACCCCCCAGCCCCCCAGGGATCACCCCTACTAAAGTTCAGTGTGCTTACCTTGCTTGCGGAGCTCCGGCGGCGGCGGCGAGTGGTCTGGAGGCCTCAGCGCCGGCTGTGGCTGCCGGTGTCAGAGACGCTCTAGGCCGTCCGGGGAAACCGGTACCCCGGAATCTGGTACCCAGACCGGATTACCGGGTCGAATCCGATAATGCTGGTACGCCCGGTACCGGCATTATCGGATACCGGATTTTACCGGTTTTCCACCCCTAATGGTCATGGTCCCTGAATGGCAGCTGTCTTGAGCACAAGGGGAGCTCTATGTTTATGTCTCTGACACTGGATGGATGAGGACTGACTGCGAAGTGAGTAAAAAGATCTAGATTGGCCACAGTATTCAGATCCCTAACTCTGAAACAGTTCTGTTGTCATCAGTGGTATTACTCCAGAGCATTTGAGTATTTTAGGCTACTGTGATTTTTTTGCCATTTATACTTCCAGTAAAAACTCAATAGCACCTCAAAACATCTTGGTTACACTGTATTAGAAAACCTTTTTTAGGGGGGAGTAATCCATTTCACCTAATAACTTTGTGTACATGAGGAGTGAGACAAGAGGAAGGATTCCCTTTCTGGAGGGAAACACTGACATTTTAGGAGTGCTTGTGACTGTCCATTGGTACTTCATCAGTTTCTGGTGATTCTGTGCTTCCACCATTTTTATCACTTTCCTGGAATTTTTGTCACGTTCTGGAAATTTTATGGCAGGTTTACAACACTTTTGGTCATTTCTAGCCCTTTCCTGCTGCTTAGCCAGCAGGTTTTCATTTCTACAGCCCCCTAGGTGTGTGCCCAGGTCACACATGGGTCTTGGGACCAGTCTCTGGCAGCCCTGTTTAATGTGCGAAAAATATCGGAAAATGTCAATAACAGCAGGAAAGCTGGTAAGTTTACATGTTGTGCAAAATTTGGTGAATGCCCTGCTTCCAACAGAAGCAGCACTCACTGATAAGTCTCATTTCAGATTTAGTGTACATTAGAGAGTAACAAATGAGGCAAATGCTCCATTGAGCAGAAAAGCTGAAATGGGTTTTCACATGGATGCCGGTAAATGTTGGATAGACTGAACCAATAATGCTCAGTTACCTAGAGGTAATTATTTACTAATCAACAGTTCAACTGAGTAACTTTATTACAGTATTACTGCTTTGCGCCATTTGTTGCTGCATGCCATTTTCCCTTCCATTCTGCAGTTGTTGGCCAGTTCTATTTGGCCATAATTCCTTTCCTGTCCTGGAAACACACATGAGATAATCGAGTTCAATGGGACTACACATTTCTGCACACTTTTTAAAAAGTTAAGAGGTTAGAAGACCATGGTCAGACAGAACTACATTCTGACGTATGTTCCACCAGACCCTGGTGGAATTGATGGAATGAAGAGAACCGGAATTGATGGAATGAAGAGAAACAGTAAATGGGTTATGTGGCAAACTGGTTATGCGGCAATGGTAAAGCAGTAACAGGTATTTTGATTAATTGGTTAACTGCTGTTATATGTGGATACCAATTGGTTAACTAATTAAATATCTGGCATTTGGGTTATTAACTGCAGTTATGGAATTAACAATTGGTTTCAGCTCTAAGCAGGGGTAATGCTGGAAAGACTGATTCATGCTATTATATTCACTTATTGTCAGGACCTGTGTTCACTGCAGGTGTTTACAGATGTGACGACTCCTGCTGCCACCACAGACATCTCCAGGCAGTAGTGGGAGCCACAAATGTGATGGTTGTCGAGCCGGGGAGGGTGTGGGGAGATGCACGGACATTTGTGCTCCCGCCCCCTCACTGTGTGGAGCGGCCCACACCCCCAGCTGATGGGTAGCCATGGTGGCCAACAATGGCAACCATGGCACCTGGCTCCCACCACCACTCTGGACTGCGGTAAGTACAGTGGGCTATCAGACGTGATAGCCCATTTTACTCCAGGTCCAGCGGCTGGTTCCTAACTATAGTGGCGCTTAGCCCAGGCTATGACTTGGAGTTTTTCCACAGTCATAGCCTGGGCTAGCCCCCACCATGGTCGGGAGCTAGACCATGCTAATATCTGGTGACTGTGTTTCAATGTGATGGCGGCAACTGGTTTAACCCAAGCTAAAGTGTTTAAAACATCCTGTGTTTTCCCTATTGCTATCAATGGGGGAAAAGCAGTGAACATGGGCCCCTGCTTATTCTGTATCTAGAGTGCACCAGTTAGAATATCAGGCCTTTTTTAGATGAGCCTGCTCTCTTCACAAATTTCTCAGTCCACACTCAGCAATCTCATGGGGGTGGGGTGGGGTGGGTGTTGCAGTTTAGTCTCCCCGCACCAGAAGTCACCCAGACTCCACTGAAAACAGTGGTGCCAGGCTGATCAAACATTAATTTTACATCCAGATTTGCCAAATCTCGATGTCGAAGTTTGACAAATCTGGATGTAAATTGAATGCACGAGTTGCCCAGTGCCGCGATTTTCAATGGCGGCTGGGTGACTTCCAGTGCGGGGAGGCGCATCTAAACTGCCCCCCTGCCAGATTTCTGAGAGCAAAATGAGAATTCGCAAAGAGAACAGGCTCGTCTAAAAACATGCTCAGTCATCTTCTAAAAGCCACCCCTAGGGAGCAAGATATTTATAAAAGGAAAAACATCCATTTTTTCTGTGTGGTTATCCATTACATGTTTTTTCATAACTCATCACATAAACAGTAAACAAAAACTATTTAATTCTGGCCTTTTACCATTTTTACTAACTGCCTAGGTCAGAAGTGGGCAAACTGTAAAGCCATAAATTAGAAAGTTGTGGCCTTCTTTCTCAGGCTGGATTTGAACCTTGGATATTATCTCCAAAGTTCTGTAACCCATTACCAATTCCAAGAACTGTCTAAAATTCTCTTCTAAGCAGTGACATCACAGGCAGATAAATGATAGTTAGCCTCATGTTCAAAAGTGCCTGCAAGACCTCTGCTTATGAGGGAGAAACAAATTGTCAGAGTCCCGTGGTCAAGGAATTCAGCTAGTATTCATCTTGAGTAGAGCTAATGATACCTTTCTCCAAAAGGGTGTCAAAATGTTAATGAGCATTCACAGAGCATCTCGCTATTAATTACAAAATCACCCAAGAATGGCACAAAATTAAGGATCAAATTAACTTCCAATTTAATCACCTCATGAAGGCTACTCAAGAAAAAAAAAAAGTGCAGGGTAAAGCTGCAAATCATAGACTGTCTAAAATTGTAAGGAAAATAGCAAACAAAATAGATTATGATGATAATAATTAGGTTTATGCGTCTTCTTCCTAGGATAAAGGAGGGTTTGCAAGTAAGCTTGGGGACATGGAAATAACTGAGACACAAAAAGCAGCCTTTTTATAGGTGATCGAGATACTCTGTTCTGGCTGAATTGCTACTTGGTTAATGGCAATTTTAATCACAGCTGGAAGTGTAAAGTGAATATAATAAGCACTCCACAATGTACAGTCTGCTAAACTAAATGCTAAAAAATGGCATGCAATCATAGAACTATAGGGTTGGAGGCATAGAAGGGGGCATCTAGTTCAACCCCTCTGAAGTGCCTAGGGATCCCAGCCAGTGTGTGGGAGTGTTCTTTATTAGTGACAGATCTAGTAAACTCCAGATCAGGTTTTGTAGAGGATAGAGAGGAAGTGGGGGGGAAAGATATAGTTGGCTAATGTGTCTGTGAGCTAGGAGCTACAGAATAAACAGACCTATGCTTTTTGAACCAAGGGGACTGTGCCAGTGATGTTATTTCAAATGAACTCGTTATTCAGGGACATAACCCACTCACTAGGGGTGTGCATGTCATTTTCGTTGTTACAATAACGATAACAAAAATTATCATTTTCGTTATCATTATTGCAATAACGAAAATGACAATCAAGAATAACAACAATAACGAAAACAACAATGTTGTTATTGTTGTCGTTATTACTAGTGACATAGTTGCCGTTTTGTTTTGGATGGAAATGGAGAGGGGAGGAAGGAGTAGACATCTCTGAGACCGAAAGAGGCTTGAGCTATTGAACTGTGCCTGCATTGGGAGGGACAAGCAGCTCAGCAGTATCTGATGGATGTATCATTGGCCAATGAGCAGCGCAAGCAGGCCCCAGCAGTATCATGGCACTCTGTGATTGCTCAGTGCCTGCCGCCTCCCAGAACCAATCGGGAAGCTCTGGGGGAGGGCACTGCAACTCTTTATAACAGCAGGGCCATTTTTTCCCTTTCTGTTCTGAGAGCGCACTCAGCTTGTCAGGTTGCGTTTTACAGAACTGGTGCTTGCACACACAAAATCCTCCCTAGCCCTCATTGTATTACCAATTCCTTTCCTTTCTTATATACCCTACCTTTTACCTTCTCCCTTTCCCTGCCCAGTGCCCTTCTCCCCCCTGTACATTATATATAGGTAGATAGGTATTGAAATAGATATTATAGACATGTAGATTTAGATAGATATTAGCTGTGTACATATATAGAGATAGATTAGATATTATAGTGCCGCGTTAGCGGCTCTATAGTTAAGGCGGAGCTAACTGTTTTTGTTGAGAGTCCCATTGAGTTTAATGGGAGACCCCAGGGCAATTTCCTCTGGCTTGCGACTTAATGTTGACAGGATTTTCTTTTTGATCTTTGTGTGAAGTGTGTATACGTTCCAGTAGAACAGAAAGGGAATGCATAAGCTTCATGCAACTGTTTCCAGATTCTGGAATGGATACATAGGAGAAGTTTAATTATGGTTAAAAGTAGTGTATGTAGTGCTTTTATGTCACGCATGAGCATAACACAGAGAAGTGCCTGGGAAGAGGAGCTGGTTCCCCACTGGGACTGTCTGGGGAGGCCAGGGCCCTCTCCCCATGCCAGCACCATGGGTTCATGGTCAGCCAGGGTAGGAGGGGATCAGGTGGCAGCAGGAGTCTCTCTCCCCGCTCTGACTCCCCGCACATGCCCCTCCAATCCTGACACCCCCCTCCCGGACACTCTGCACTTCCAGAGATTGTCCCCCTCGCTGCAGGGAGTTGTGTCTCCGCTCTGGGACTGCATGGAAATGGAGGGGAAGGGGCTCCCTGGGTTGGGGTGACGGCATTGTGCGGGGCTTGGAGGAGCGAGGGAGACACACTCCTCCCATCTTCTGCCAAAGGAGACCCATGGAGAGAGACTTCCTAGGCTGTGCAGTGAGGGGGGGAGGTCTGGGCTGCATCAGCTACAGAGAGAGCAGCCTTCAAGGGGTCAGAGCAATTGCAGGAGCCGGGAGTGTGGAGGTGGCGCCGAGACTCCTGCAACAGCACTGGGGTCAGGTCTGAATCCAGGACCACCCGAGGCAGCCATTCACCTCACTGTGCCTCCCTCCCAGCCTGATCCCCCGTGCACACCTGCCCCTCTCCACCCCACTGTGCCTCCCTCCCACCCTGCTCCTCAGTGCCCACCTGCTCCTCTCCACCCCACTGTTTGTCTCTCTCCTTCCCTGATCCTGCGTGCCCACCTGCCCCTCTCCACCCCACTGTCTGCCTCTCTCCTTCCCTGATCCCCCATACCCACCTGCTCCTCTCCACCCCACTGTGCCTCCCTCCCACCCTGATCCCCAGTGCCCACCTGCTCATCTCCACCCCATTGTGCCTCTCTCCCACTCTCTGTTCAGTCTCACGGTCTCTCAATTTCCCCCCAATTCTCCCACTTTCCCTCTTAAGTCTTTTTATATGGCCTCTCTTCACCCCCGTCTGGACTCGCCTAATACCCCTTGTTTTCCCTCTTCTCCAGTCTCTCTCTACCATCCCCCTGCACCCACCTCTGTGCATCTCCAGCTCCCCCTTCTTTCCCTTTCCATCTGCCTCTCTATAGGGTCTCCTTGCACCTCCCTCTGTAGTTTCCCCTAGTCCTTCACATTGTTCAGCTTCACTGCTTAATTTTATTCAATTAAACAAAACATAAAGAAAAACCTTACCTTTGTGTCTGTGTTTTGTTTTAGTCTTCACATCAATCGCTATCAAAGACATAATTTAGTATCCACTACTTCAACTTCACAACCTTTTTGTTGGAATGGCATTCATTCTCTCCTTAATAAACTTCTGTACATATCTCATATTCTACCTAACCTCATGTAACCAAAATGTACATGTTACTACAATCTCTCAGGCTCAGTAACTTCCATCAAATCACTAATTACCTTTTTGATCTACTTTTTTAAAAAACACAAAGAAATGAGATAAAAAAATAACCTACTCTTTAAAAAACCTAGTTAAGGCGGATTCACATAAAGCAAACTTTAACAAACCTGGAAATTGTATGTTAAGGCTCCCGCCTTAACTTTCACACCATGTAAGCAGTAAAGATGTCCACGTACTGTGCTCATTTACAACTTAGGCTCTATGCACTCACATTTTGCCTTGGTCTTTCAGCTCCAATCCTCTTCCTTTGCAGGTTGGGGGAAACACTAAAGCTGAGGAGAATGCTATGTAATTGTTTAATAAGAATTTGGGTACACATTGACATTACATGAATGGAAAGGTCAATGGAAGGAATGGAGGAAACATTAATGCTAATTTGGAATTTAATTATATCTCATTAACTGTTTCTGAAATAATACAATGGAGATGCATCTTTGGGAATGGGGGGGGGGAGATAATGTGGAATAACAAAGGCAGCAGGGAGAGATGGTGGAATGACAGGGAGGAGGATATAAGGATGAAGTACATCAGGAAGGAACTTGGTGGAATAATAGGAGGAATGCCATCAGAAATTGGTAGAATGTTGAGATTTTTGGTGATGTAAATGATTGGGAGGAGTGATAGGAGACTATGGGGAACACTACTATCATGCTATTAAGCACTATAGCTACATCCTTGTTGTTCTAGTCTCTATTGCCATGTTGTGTTTTACACCTCCTCTCCTGGGTGGTATTTTCTTTTTTGTGGGGCGGGGGTTGTCATCTCACACACTCTGCTGCATTCTCTATTAGAGATGATGGTCATTATAGTGGTCAGGAGTCTTATAAGTTTTTGGGAGGTGAGTGAAGTTTATTGGGTAATCCAGACATCTGGGCTGTGTGTTATCGGTTTGGAAGCTAGTAGATTAAACTGGGGGTGGGGTGGAGGGTGGAAGCTGAAGTCAGAACTTTTCTATCTTCTAAGAGTGAAGTGGTGGTTAGTGGGTCACAGTGAGTGGGGGGAAAATAAAAGGAATTTAAATGTAAGAACATAACTGGTCCATGTAGTTGTTTGTAGGGATGGGCGAACAGATCGCTGTTCGGTTTCGGCCATTCGGTTCAGCTGCGTTCGGTTCGTCCGTTCGGTTCGGCAGTTCAGTTAGTTCGCCAGGTTCGGGTTCGGCCGTTCGGTTGGGCCATTCAGTTCGGCCGTTCAGGAAATGTTATGGGTGGTTTTTTTGTTTTTTATATGGTTTTTTGGATTTTTATTGGGTTTTATATGGTTTTCTTTTGCAAGTCACAGGAACTGTCAACGAGCTCTGGGCAGCCTTGGTTTCCCAGTGCTCATGCCAGGATGTGTCACTTTCAAAGACCAGCTTGGTGTGCTTTCCCCTCACCCCTGGTCCATGGCAGGGGTCGCCATGCTGTGAGCTGCCTGTTAGAATCCTTCAACACTCCACCTGAGTAGCTGCTCTGCAGCGATGCTACTCGGTGGCCATGGATGCCCCCAGCCTTTAAAAACACCCTACAGTACACCTCCCAACATATATCTCAACAGTTCCTTCAAAAAATGATGAACATGCTCATTTTTGGAGAATATTTGTCCTTTAGTTCTGACCAAACTTCTTATACAATATATTTTTTCCCTCCTTTTTGTCCTGAAAAGTTTGTCCTTTCAAGTTCACTCATTCTGTCATGCTTTCCTTTGGCACTGGGCACGTATACCTTTGGTCTGAACAAACACATCATCAGTCAGCCTGACGGATGAAGTAAATAAATTGAAAGCAATTTGTAGAGCCCTTGGTGGGTGACAGAGTGGTTGCTATGATGTGCAATTAAAGACAGGGATAATAATGCCAACTACGGGACATAAAGCGGAATATGGAAGAAACATTTCCTTATGTGAGGCAGTGCATAATGCAGGTTAATTTCATATGCACCAGTTAACAGGAACAGGAATTCCATATTCCTTTTATTTATTTACTTATTTATTTTAAAACTGTTAAAATTTCCTGTTAGTGATTTTTTTAAAAAAAGATCTACCAAACTCCACAGCATGTTAATTCCATTTTTGCAGGAAGGAGGGCTAAAATTTGTCTGTTTTTTTTGCATAAATCATACCATGACTGAGATTTTGTGTGTGGTTTTACCATGAACTAGAATCATGGAACTGTAGAGTCAGCCACGCTCCACCTCATTCTTCTCTCTCTTCTCTATTACCTATCCTCCCCACAATCATGCCTGCCCTAATCTCTCACCTTCCCTTTCCCTTCTTCTCCCCTTTTCCCCTCTCCCCACACCTCTTCCTTCCTCTACTTCTTTCCCCCCTGATCTTTCTTCCCTCCCAGCCCATCACTTCTGGCCAACCTCCTCATACTTCCTCCCTCCCCTTGGCACCTTCCCCTCCTGCTTCTCCCCCACCCTCCCTATGTCTTGCCTGCCCCACCACCCCCTTTCTCCCAATCTTATCCCCATTCCCTGCCTTCACCCTGATAAGCTCCCATTCTTCTGCTCCCTTTGGAACTGTCGCTCCTCTGCCAATAAATCCCCCTACATCCATGATCTCTTCCTCTCCCACTCCTTCCAGCTCCTTGCCATTACTGAAACTTGTATCTCCCCCTCCGACTCTGTCACCCCAGTTACCTTCTCCTTAGGGGGTCTCTCCTTATCTCACCAGCCACGCCCTGAATGCCGGGGTGGTGGTGTGGGCCGCCTCCTCACTAACTCCTGTCAATTCCAACCACTTTCTCCTCCCCCCCTCTCTCTCCTTCCCTTCCTTTGAGACTCACTCAATGCGCCTGTGCTCCCCCCTCCATCTCCGTGTCGCTGTCATATACCGTCCCCCTTGCTCTCTCTCTTCCTTTCTCTCTGAATTTTAGTCCTGGCTCACTTTCTTCCTCTCCGACGATACCCCCGCTCTCATCCTCAGTGACTTCAACATTCACGTTGATGTCCCTTCTGAGTCCTCCATCTCTCGCTTCCTCTCACTTCCCCTTCCTCTTCCCTTCTCCACGCCCCTTCTGTGACCTGCAGGCCATTAACCCCCTGGACTTTGCCTCCTCTCTCTCCCCCCCCCTTCTCCCCTCAGTCTTCTCCTCCTCCCCTGATTCTGCCATTTCTGCTTTTAATGCCTCTCTCTCCACCACTCTTGACTCCCTTGCTCCCCTCTCCTCCCACCCTGCCTGCTACCACAACCCCTGTCCTTGACTCACTCCCAGTATCTGCCACCTCTGCTCCTTCACCCATGCTGCTGAACAACTTTGGCACAAATCCCACTCTCATGCTGACTTCCTTCACTTCAAATTCTGTATCTCCTCCCTTACTTCTGCTGTCTCCCTCGCTAGACAGAATTACTATGCCTCCTGCATTGAGTCCTGTTCTCAGGACCCTCGCCACCTGTTCTCCACCTTTTACTCCCTCCTCAAGCCTCCCTATCTTCCTCCTTCTTCCCTTTCTGCTCAGGATCTTGCTTCCTTCTTCACCTCCAAGATGGACATGATCCGCCTCGACATTGCTTCTCACTCCGCTCCTCTTCCTACTCCCTCCCCTCTCCCTCCCCCTCCTTCTCTCCTGTCCTCCTTCCCTCCCACCTCCCTTGAGGAAATCTCATCCCTGCTCTCCTCCTCCAACCCTTCCACTTGCCGCCTTGACCCCATCCCCTCCCGCCTCCTGACCTCCATTGTTCCCACTGTTGCCCCTTCTCTCCTGCACATCATCAACCTCTCTGTCTCTACTGACTCCTTCCCATCCACCTTCAAGCATGTCACTGTTTCTCCTATCCTCAAAAAGTCCAGTCTTGACCCCTCTGACCCTTCTAGCAACCGTCCTGTGTCACTCCTTCCTTTTGCTTCCAAGCTTCTTGAATGTGTTTTCTACTTCTGCTGCCTCGATTTCCTCTCCACCAACTCCTCCCTTGAACCTCTCCAATCTGGGTTTCGCCCCCTTCACTCTACTGAAACTGTGCTCACTAAGATCACCAATGATCTTCTTGTGGCTAAATCTTATCACCTCTATTCCATTCTTGTCCTCCTTGATGTCTCTGCTGCCTTCGATACTGTTGACCACTCACTCTTGCTGGGTTCTAGGGATGGGTGAACAGACCGCAGTTCAGGTTCAGTTGTTCGGTTCAGTCTGGTTTGGTTCACTCATTCATTTTGATCATTCGGTTTGGTCATGTTCGGTTCAGTTTGGGCATTCGAAAAAAGTATCACAAGAGCCCATGATCACCCTGGAAACAGGAAATTCAAGTGCGTGTGGAGCTCGTGTGGGTGAGAACGTGTGTTGTGGCTGGCTGTGTGTTCATTTTTTATTTGTGTGTGTTTTGGCTATGTGGTGTGTGTTGATTTTGGTTTGTCTGGTTGGTGAATGTTGGTGGGTGCTGTGTGTGTTGTGTTGGCTGTGTTTTTTTTTAAAAAATGGAGAAGAAGGTGAACAGTGCCACCACCATTAAACGCCGGGCCTGGGGGAAGGCCAAGGTGGCAGAGCCGGTGGTGGAGGAAGAAATTTGAGTGCGTGCAGAGCTTGTGTGGGTGAGAGCGTGTGTGCTGTGGCTGTCTGGGTTTTGATTCATGTGTTTTGGCTGTGTGGTGTGTGTTGGTTTTTGTTTGACTGGTTGGTGAGTGTTGGTGTGTTGGCTGTGTGTGTCTGTTTAAACATTTAAAAAAATAGAGAAGAAGGTGACCAGTGCCACGCCGGGCCAGGGGGAAGGCCAAGATGGTGGAGTTGGTGGTGAAGGAAGGAAGAGGTTCCTCCAGCCACTGCTGAACCTTCGGTGGAGGAGGAGCCAGAACCAGTGGACACAGGAGGTGCTGTTGCCATTGCTGCCAGCTTTGTAAACTTTTTTTTTTTTACTTTGAGGATAAGAAACTTAAGGCTCTATTCATTAGAGCTAGTTCACTGGCATGCGGGTGGGTGCGTGGGCATAATTCAGGCACAAACAGTGGGCATCAGTGGGTAGCTGGGGATGTCTGCCACAGAGAGAGAGGGTACTGTAGTGTGTGGGGCTCTTCCAGAAGTCAGGCATGGGCAGCACCCCCACCCAAACATGTGCCTTCCAGCCATCCCCACTCTCCAGTTGCCATCCCTACCTAGCACCCTCAAATAAGGGCAGGATTTTCACATGTCAGTCAAGGTCTCTCCATTGCCATCCCTTCCTAGCAGCACCCCAGGGAGGGCAGGATTGGCACATGCCAGCCAAGGTCTCTCCAATGCCATCCCTCCCTAGCAGCACCCCAGGGAGGGCAGGATTGGCACAAGCCTGCCAGGATCACCATCTCCGGTTGCCATCCATAGCACCCCAAGGAGGGAGGACTAGAGGCATCATCATAAATGCATGATACTACTTTGGTGGTGTTTATGTGTTCCTGTTTCAGGGAGGAATAGGATGCCGGCGCTGGTTCCCTGCCATGCAGGACACCCAGGTGGAGGTCAGACTCACCAGTGCCACCCACAGACAGTCGGCAGACAAAATGCTCCAATATCTGGAGGTTTTATGACAAGGGTGATGGAATCGCCATCTGCAAGTTAAGGCACAGGGGCTGGAACAACAGGGAATGGATTGCGCTATGACCTGTTAGGAAGTCCCCTGCAGAGAGAGAGTGGCCACCCACCCACTTGTGGAGACAGAATGCAGGCAGGACTTGACACAGACCATTGGTCTGATGCTGTATGGCACTTCTTATGTTCCTATTTTTTTATGCTCTTTAGATCTGTGGCAAAAGATTAAGCAGGCAGAGAGAGGGGACCACGTCGGGGCTAATCACGGACATTGAAAAGCTCCATGGCCAGATGGTGAGGCAGCAGGAGGACTCTGGCATGGCTGTGGAGCCCAAGCAACAGTGCCAGAAGAAGGGGGGAAAGGCAACTCGCAAGCAACGGCGTGTAAGCCCTTCCCCCACCCCCTTCAGCCCCAATGTGGAGGCCCCTGGGCCCCGGGAGAATACTGAGGTCAAGGCCTTTTGGGCTGAGTTGAAGAGGGCCAGCCTGCAGGAGACAGCAGCCACCATGGAGAACCACCTGGTGGAGCAGTTCTAGGTTGTCCAGGTGGAGAGGAAGAAGGTGGAGGCGTATGGCCGGTACGTCTCCGCCAAGTTGGAATGCCTGAAAATTTACCACCAGGCACTCTCCAGGTGGCATCAGGACATGGAAGGGGCCATGGAGTTTGCCGTCTTCCATGGCTATGAGCTGGAAGAGCCCCGGGTGACCGGCCCTCAGGCCTGTGCTGCACCCCAATGGCTGTTGCCTTTCCCCGAAGTCCCAGGGGACAGGCCCAGTGACTCATAGTTTAATTTATAAGTTTCCTTTGAATGTATGCTTTTGTTTCCAGAATGTTGTTGTTTTGTTGTTGTTGTTTAAATAGTTTTAATAAAAGTTGTTGTGTTTCTTGTTATGAGCTTTGTTTGACCTCCCTGTCCAATCTTTTATCCCTATGCGCTGAGGTTCTGGCTGGCAGGTGGCAGAATCTCATATAGCTTGTCGATCCCTGCCAGCAGCACCTGCCATCCCATGTAGCATAGTTATTAACCCAATGATGTGCTGTGCCAGCAGCAGGGTCTTAACTTTCAGACAGCCCCCCAGGAGGTGCAGGGCTTGTGTTTGTGTGGGTGGGTGTGACAGAGAGAAAGAGAAACAGGCTCCTTGGGAGCGGACTGGGAAGCAGGCGGCAGGAGCTGGTGATCGGGAAGGCTTTTATTTTAAGCAGCTTCAGCAGGCATCCACGGGTGGGTGCGGAGAAGTAGGCTGTAGCCTGTTGGGGGAGGGGGACAGGCTGGCGTGCGGACACTGGGCTTCTGGATGCAGTGGAATGGAATGCAGCCCCCAGTGACTGGAATGATGGTCCCAACCCTATTAGGCACACTTCATTCAATCATGCGATAGGTGGTAGCAGCAGGTACAGGAAGGGAAGCAGGCACATATAATACATAATGTTATATTCCATCTCATTATGGTAGGTTTGCTGTGTGGTGGATGTGGGCAATGGGCACTCAGCGCATGAGCACAGATGGGAGTTCTTCCTGGTTCTGGCAGGTGGCAGCCAGGGTAGCTGGATAGGGATACACCTACCTCTGCTCCTCCAACCCCCATCCCTCTCGTTCTAGCTGGGAACCTCTCTCTCTTTCTCTCTCTCTCTCTGACCATATAGTGCAGGTGACAGCATGGGTGGGATCATGTCTGTCTCTCCTTCCAGCAGTAGGGAGAATATCTCTCTCCATGAACAGCAGGTTGCATAAAGAAAAGTTGGAATGACAGCGCCCCGTGAGCGGAATGACAGGGCACAAGAACCCTGAGGGTGGGTCTTGGGACTGAAGTGGCAGCTTCTAGATATTGGCCACAGCCCTCCCTGCCAGTAATGTAGGCCCAAGAACTCCGATGGTGGGTCCTGGGGCTGGAGTGGCTGTTTCTTGATGCTGTGGAATGACAGCGCCCCTGTGTGAGGAATGATGGCCCCATGCCCATGGCTGTGGGTCCTGGAGCTAGGCAGCTTCTGGATATTGGCCATAGATCTCCCTGCCTGTAACTTGACCCCAGAACCCTGATGGCGGGTCCTGGGGCTGGAGTGGCTGTTTCTTGATGTTTTGGAAAATCGGCTCTCTGTGCGAGGAATGATGGCCCCAGACCCATGATGGTGGGTCCTGGGGCTAATATGGCAGCTTCTGGGTATTGGCCACAGCCCTCTCTGCCTGTAACTTGGCCCCAGAGCCCTAGTGGTGGGTCTTGGGGCTGGAGTGGCTGTTTCTTGATGCTTTGGAAAATTGACTTTCTATGCAAGGAATGATGGCCCCAGACCCATGTAGGTGGGTCCTGGGACTAAGGTGGAAGCTTCTAGGTATTGGCCACCGCCCTCCCTGCCAGTAACTTGGCCCCAGAACCCTGGAGGCGGGTCCTGGGGCTAGAGTGACTGTTCCTTGATGCTTTGGAAAATCAGCTCTTTGTGCAAGGAATGATGTCCCCAGACCCATGACGGCAGGTCCTGGGGCTAGAGTGGCAGCTTCTAGATACATATTGGCCACAGCCCTCCCTGCCTGTAACTTGCCCCCAGAACCCTGACAGTGGGTCCTGGGACTAGAGTGGCTGTTTCTTGATGCAGTGGAATGACATCACCTCCGTGCAAGGAATGATATCCCCAGAACCCATGGCATCAGCAGAACCCTTGGTACAGACAGCATATAGGCCTGGGGCCATTGGCACTAGCAGCAGCAGACATTGGTTGCTTGCTGGGGCAGGGAGTCACATGGCATGGCATGAGTGGCAGTGAGGCAGACTGGGGCAGGGTTTGAGTTTTGCAACCTGGGCGGGCAGGCAGGCAGGCAGTGTGACATGAGAGGCAGCAGCATGGGCAAGGTTTGAGCTAGGGAACCTGGGTGGGCAGACAGGCAGCTTGGCATGGGAGGCAGGAAGGCGCACTGAGGCATACTGAGCTTGACAGCAAGCTGGGTGGGCAGACAGGCAGCATGACATGGGAGGCAGTAGGGCAGGCAGGCTGGGACATTGGCAGCAGGGCACTTAGATAGGCTAGCAAAGACTGCAATGCGAGACAGCGAAATCCATTCAGCATCACATAAGCAGGCCGAGATCTTGTAGGTATAGGCCGGCTGGTAGGCTTACAGTTTTTTCCCCAATGCCACCCTGCATCATGAGGTCAGTCAGATAAGGCATCCGAGGATGTCGTGTGTGTGTGAGGGAGAGGGAGAGGGTGGGAGGGGGGTGCCAGGCATTGGGAGGGAGGGACAGCACCTCAGAAGCAGTAGCCCTAGTCCAGATTGAGATGGAGGAGGAGGAGGAGCCCCATCCCAAGACTGCCCCTGGCATGGGATGGTGTGTGCCACTGAACCATCACTCCTTGTCCAGGGGCGGCTCAGGGAATCCAGCAGCAGAAAGTTCACCTTAAAGAAGAGCAACTGCTTCACCAACTTGGCCCCCATTCTCAGGCGGTACGAGGAGCAAATGTCCCCTGACACAGAGAACACCCGTTCTCTGGGGACACTGGTATGCTGGACAGGATACCCTTAGTCACTTTCAAAAGGGCCGACCACATGTTGGCCTTGCCAGCCCTTGTACTCCACAATTGACAAGGGCTGCCCATACAGGGCAATCAACTTGCCCAACAAACGCTTCACTTTATCTTGGAAGCCAGTGCCATGGTGCCCTGCTGATGGCCTTGACAGATCCCCCCACCCCAGCTCCTCCATGGTGGACTGATGGTGCTGCTGGGGAGGCTCCTGCCTTCTGTCCCACCCTGGGTGACGCACTGCTTCCCATGCTGCTGGGAGGGGGAGAACTTGGTGGCTCTGGCAACACAGCTCTGGGAGGAGGCTCATCCATCACCTCAGCTGCAGACATCTCCTCTGCGGCACTAATGTCTGCCTCTGACTCACTGTTTTCCATGATCATGGTGATGTCCCGTGAAGGGGAGTACTGGGACCCTGAGGCTAGACTGCCCGTGCCCGCTATGCTGCTGGCACTCTCCCTGTGCCCCCCTCTATAGCTGCTATAGCAGGTGCTTCTGCTGCTGCTGCTACTCCTCTCCCTACTGACATTTCCATGGATTGGGCCCTGCCTCTAGCAGCTGGGGAAGGATCCACCAGCCTTGGACTGCTGGGGATTGCCTCGACAATGGGGGACATTTGTGGCCCTGGAGGAACATCGCAAGCAGCACAAGCACCTGCTCCAGCACCAACACCATCAGAGACAGAGGCAGTCTCATGTACTGCAGGCCTTCCAGTGCCCTGCGCGGCAGTGGAGGAGGGCACTGCCAGGAGGAGACACTGAGACAATGAAGCCCGGGGCCCTAAAGCAGGCCTGCTGAGTTTGGGGCTGTGCACGGGCTACTACTTCTGCCTGCTGCCACTCCCCTGGCATGGCCCCTGCTGCCTCTGGGACATGCCCCATTGCCTCCCTTATGGGCAGCAGACCGGCCTCCCCTTCCCTTCTCCATTTCTTCCACCAAAAGAATGCAGAAATATTTTATAAAAGCAATGTTTTAATTTTTTTAATTTAAATTTCTTAATCTAAGAATATATATATATCTCTGCACTAAATCTAACTGTTATTAACTATTCTAAAACCTATTGAACTAAATGGAATATCCTAATAATTAACTAAGCTAATTACTATGTATATCTATCTAGTAACTATCTAATAACTATCCATCTATCTATACAATATTACACAGGGGGGAACACAAAGAACACAGGGAGGGGTACAAAACTGAAATGAAAATAAATCTAAAAATAAACAATCCTACTCTAAATAAATCCAAAACTTAAAACAGGGGAAGGGAATCAGGGATGTAATAAGAGGGAAAGGATTCAATGGAGGGAGGAGGGAGGAAGGAAGATTGAACACAGGGAGGGGTAAAAACAAAAAATAACACCTAAATCTATCTAATCTAAGCTAAATAAATGATAATATGGAGGTAGATGGGTTGGATGGGTGAAATAGGAGGAGGATNTTGAGGAGAACAAAAATGCTCAGAGAGGGAGCCTTCTGAAACGCCTGCTATTCAGGAGCAGTGACTAGCTCAGAAGGTGTTGGGAAGGAGGGAGGCAGATAGTTTTGTTTCTTGCAAGCCTCTCCACCCCTGGTGCCTGGAAGTCTGCTCCTCAGCTGACTACCCCTCACATTTGACCTTCCAGTAACCTTTTTTTTGCCACCCGAACGCGATCCAAACTGACCAAGCTGTTCGGTCATTTCCACATTCGGAATTGGGTTCGGTTTGGTCAGTTCATGTTCGGATTCAGGTTCGGTCGTCTGAACAGGCCGAGTTTGCGCCGAACTCTGAACTTCTGAACCTTCTGCAACCCCACCTCTCTTCTCTTCACTGACTCCCCCTTCCTGAACGAGATTTGCACAACTTCCTAGTTTTCACCTATAAAGCTCTTCACAACCTTGCTTTCCCCTACCTCTTTGCGCTAATTTTCCTCCATACTCCAGTCCGTGAACTCCATTCCTGTTCTGTCGCCCTCCCATACCTCCCCTGCTCCCCTAATTGCCTTCGTCCCTTCTCCCTAGCTGCCCCCTGCACCTGGAACTCCCTGCCTGCCCACATCCGCCTCACCCCCTTGCTTCGTACCTTCAAATCCCTCCTCAAGACCCACCTCTTCCACTCTGCCCTCCTCAACTCCTCACTCCCCTCACCTAACTCCTGCTGATACCTTCCATCCAGTACAATCTGTTACATAAGGTCTGTGTACTCATATCCTCACCACATGGACCAACCAGCCATCATTCTTGTCTCTCCCTCTGTTCTCCTTCTTTCGTCTCCCCCCTGTCTCTCAGATTGTAAGCCCTAGGGCAGGGACTGTGTCTATTCAATTACTTTGTAAAGCACCAGGTACATTGCTTGTGCTATATAAATGCTTGTTAATAATAATAATAATAATAATTAATAATAGAGTTGTAAGAGACCAGGCAGAGGATACCCTAACTTCTGTACTTACTGAAAAGAAATGTCAAAGCCAGGCTTATACCAAGATTTCAGTAGGAGGAAGGAGAACTCTGTCTGCACCCACACCCCATGATTTTGCTCTCTACCCAAGGTTTCTGCTAAGAGTCAATAATAAATTGTCTTTTAAAAAGAGGTTGACACAAGGGTTCTACTATGAGCTGAGTCATAGCTAGTAATAGTAGTAGTAGTAGTATGGAATGGACCCTGGTGCTGAAGATGGAATTACACCCTCTCCCAAGTCACTCAGAAAGTCTTTCATGGATACTGGGCATGCGTGATACTTAGCAGCAGTGAGAAAGCAGTGTTCCTTCCCCATGACCCGAAAAACTGCCCTTAAAACCAACAGACACACTGCAGAGGGAAGCATCCAGGAGCTAAATGCAAGGAGGGACTACCAAGAGAGGAAAATCAGTGAAAGAGGCAGCAATAGAGACCTTCTGCCAGCCAGAAATCAGAGTGGGCCAGAGAGCAGGAGTAGTGATCGTGCAGCATAAGATGGCGGACGCCACAAGCCAAACTGAGAGAGGTGAGGTGGAGAGTACAAGCGGCAAACTAACTGCCATCCTAATGGACCTCAGAAAAGATCTGAGAGCAGCAGTTGAGGCCCGTGAAAAACTGGCAGAGGAAGTTAACAAGTTGCAGAAGGTGACTGACTTAAACATAAAAAAAGCTGGAAGGACTTGCAAAGCACCTGGATATTGCAGAGGCAAGAATAACTAGCATGGAAGACCATTCCTTAGACAATGAAGACCAAATTAAGAAAATAAAGGAATCCCTGGAGTACCTGCTCAACAAGACAGAGAACTTTGAAAACCACTCGAGAAGGTACAATTTAAGATTCACTAGTCTGCAAGAAGGGCTGGAGGGGGGGAACTGCAAAAACGTAATAGGAGAGCTATTGAAAGAATTATTTCCTGATGCAGTTGATATTCATGAAGCTAGAATTGAGAGAGCCCACAGAACCATGAGACAGAGACCAAAGGAGGGTGAGAGCCCTTGTAGAATTATAGTGAATTTTCAGAACTATCAGGACAAAGAGAGAATTCTCAACCTGGCAAGAGGTAAACAAAGGCTGGAGTTCCACAGCAAACTAATTAGAGTCTTCCCTGGCTATTCGGCCGTGACAGTCTGCAAAAGAAGAAGATGGGAAAAATTCTTCTCAACATTACATTAAAGACAGATGCAACCCCATCTGCTGTTTCCAGCCTGTATGTCCATACTATGGAGGGGCAAACACAGATTTTTCCAAGACCCAGATGAGCTAGAAGTATTTTTGAAAGACAACAGCCAGCCTTAAAGGGTGAGACCTAAATAGGGCAGAGCAGAGTGACATCGGGAGCAAAATTATGAACAATCATGAGGAGCTGGAATGTGAAGTCCTCCAAACACAATTAATGTGGTTATGATTAATATAATGTTGTTTAACATTGTTTTTGTTGGGTTATGGCAGGTATTGATATGTGGCAACACGTGCACATGAAGCCCCTGGGACACCCCTATTTTTATTTATTTATTTCGGAAATTTATTCCCCGCCCTTCCTGAATACAGCTCGGGGCAGCTTCCAACAGTAATAAAAAATACATAAAAGCAAATATAAAACAATTTAAAATAATAAAAAAACAAGTTAAATGTTTTAAAACAGGGCCCCGGGATACAATTTGACATTAAAACAATAAACAGGGTAGGGCAGGTAAAAAAGCCTAACCCACCCTCCCCACCACCTCAAAAGCCTGGGTGAACAGCCAGGTTTTACAATACCACCGGAATGACAACAGGCTTGGGGCCAGGCGAGCTTCCTCCGGAAGGGTGTTCCAGAGGCACGGCCCGTTCCACCGAGAATGCCCTCTCCATTGTGGTCCCCCGCTTTATGCGGGGGACCTCCAGGAAGGCACCCCCAGGTGACCGAAGGAGTCGCTCTGGAGCACGGAGGGCGAGGCAGTCCCTGAGGTATGAGGGGCCCAGACCGTGAAGGGCCTTGTAGATCAACACAAGAACCTTGAACCTAGCTCGGCACGCTATTGGCAACCAGTGCAGAGTCCGAAGCACAGGTGTAATGTGCTCCCGACGACCCGTCCCCGTAAGGAGATGAGCCGCCGCATTCTGCACTAGCTGCAGCCTCCGAACCAGGAACAAGGGCAGCCCCATGTAGAGCGCGTTGCAGTAGTCCAGCCTCGAGGTGACGAAGGCATGGATGAGGGAGGCCAGGTCTCGTCCAGAGACAAATGGATGCAGCCTACGCACCAGATATGACTGGCGGAAGGCAGCCTTAGCAACTGCCTCCACCTGCTGCTCCAGGCAGAGGTCCACGTCCAATATCACCCCCAGACTCCAGACCTGCTGAGCTATAGGAGGGCGAACTCCCCCAATCAGGAGGGTCACTACCTCCCTCGCTCTCCCCACCAACATCACCTCCATCTTATCGGGGTTGAGCTTCAGTCTGCTCTGCTGCATCCATTCCGCCACGGCCTACAAACACTGGGATAGCAACAAGACAGCCGGGTCTGGGTCAGTTGAAAAAGAGAGGTACAGCTGAGTATCATCAGCATATTGGTGACACCGCACCCTGAACCCTCTCATGACCTCCCTCAAGGACTGCATATATACATTAAATAATAATGGAGACAGAATGGAACCCTGCAGAACACCGCATGATAAGACATGGGAGCACAATGTCTCATCCCCCAACACCACCCGCTGGCTTCTCCCTGAGAGGAATGAATGGAACCATTCAAGAACTGTCCTGTCCAGACCCCCCAGGTCACGCAGCCGCCTCAACAGCAGCCCATGGTCCACGGTATCAAAAACGGCCGAGAGATCAAACAGGATGAGAAATGTTGAACATCCTGCATCCATCTCCCGGCGGAGGTCATCTACCAAGGCCACCAATGCTGTCTCCGTGCCATAGCCGGGGCGGAACCCAGATTGAAAAGGGTCTAGGAAACCAATGCTATCCAGATGCAGCTGGAGCTGGAGTGCCACCACCCGCTCAATAACCTTCCCTAAAAAGGGAAGGTTAGAGACAGGTCAGTAACTGGCGAGTGCATCCATGTCCAAATATGATTTCTTCAGCAGGGGGCGCACCACAGCCTCCTTGAGGCAGGGCAACAACTTACCCCTGCTGCAAGGATGCGTTCACTACCCTCGCCAGCACCGTCCCCAACGTCTCCCTGAAGGCTTTCACCAACCAGGACGGGCATGGATCAAGTTCTCAACAGGTGGCCCTCACAGACCCCAAGACATCCGCTGCATCGGCTGGCATCACTTCCTGAAACTCCCCCCCACAAAGCTGGACCGGACGGGACCTCTGTCACCTCGCACTCTTCCCCTACTGCCCCTAATCCAACGTCAAAGTCAGTCTGAATTCAAGCAATCTTGTCTGCGAAGTAGTTGACAAACTCCTCATAGTGGGCTTGGGACAAGTCCCCATCCAGGCGGAGGGAGGCCGGACTAACCAGCCCCAGAACCACCCGAAACAGCTCTGCTGGGTGTGACTTCGCAGACACTACGAGGATAGCAAGGAACTCCTTCCTTGCCATCCTCACAGCCTCAACATAGGACCGCAAATGTGCCCTATGGAGAAGACGATCGGAGTCAGATTGAGTCTGATGCCAGCGTCGCTCCAGCCTCCTACCTACATGCTTCATACACCACAGCCCCTCAGTAAACCAAGGGGCCCTACGGTGACGAGACCGAGGCAGAGGGCATCTTGGAGCCACCCTGTCAATGGCCTCCTCCAGCAAGCTATTCCAATGCTGGACTAGCTCATCCATAGAGTGACCATTCAAGTCCAAGGTTAACTCCCTCAGGACCTCTTGGAACCACTGGGGTTCCATCTGCCTCCGAGGGCAGACCATCCTAACTGGTCCTTTCCCCTTAGGTGCTTAGGGGCACTAAATGTGCATAAGGGTCTGGGAGAGGAAGGAACGGGCATAGAAAAATACCACTGTGCCTGTCCAGTGTCTTAAGAGGGAGAGAAATGGATCAGGGTGGGGGGCGGGAAATGGGGACAGGGGGGAGGGAGAGGGTTAAAGTTTGATGGTCACTCAAAAGGTGGTAAAAGGAGAAGGCTGATCTATAGGCAGTTAAAATTAAATGTAGTATAAAGGATACAGGTAACAACAAAAGACAGATTAATGATTGCTAACAATGTAAAGACACTTACTTTGAATGTTAGAGGCCTAAACTCACCAGTGAAGCGCTGAAGAGTCAAAGAGCTCATATAGGAAACAAGGTGTGATGTTTTTTTTTTCTCCGGGAAATGCATCTATTAGATAAATATGTTTATAGATTCAAAAACAAGAACATTGAGCAGTTATATGTATTTTGTGCCCATAGGAAAAAAGCGGGAGTCTTAATTGGGATACTAGGTTCGATTGGATTCACCATGTGAAAGATTTTTAAGGACACTGAGGGTAGATTTCTTTTGGTTATTGGAACTATGAAGGGAGAAATAATTTCATTGGTCAATTTATATGCACCTAATGAAAACACCCTCCCCTTCTTACAGGGAAAAATCCAAATAATCTTAGAGAATGCTGAGGGGAGAATAATTATACAGGGAGACCAGAACTCGCCATTAACCTGGCGAGATAACTCTGCAGCCAGGCAGTTGAAAACATGGCAAAACAAGATAACTCAATTACTCAGAGACGATGGCTTGGTTGACATTTGGAGGCAACTAAACCTGAAGCAGAGAGAGTACACTTACTATTCAATCCCCCATCAGGTTTTTACAAAAATTGATGATATTCTGATCCCATCCAGGACCGTTGAGGCTTTCAAGAGTGCATATATCAAACCTGTGGCTCTGTCAGATCATCATGGCATTCTTGCAACCTTCAATTGGAAATCCCAGTGGGGGGGCTAGAAAGCAACAACTACTGTCAAATGGACAGAACGCTTTGTCATAATAAGTTCTTCCAGGTTCAGATTAAACCGAGCATTGAAGATTATTTTGAGTTAAACAAGGGATCAGTGAGTTCCCCGAGTATACTATGGGAGGTGGCGAAAGTGGTAACCAGGGAAAATATGATATCATTAAATGCAGCAATAACTTTAAAAAAAAAAGGAAGTATTGAAAGGTCTGTATGAACAGCTAAGAATAGCAGAATATAAATTGAAGCAAAATCCCTCACAAAAACTACACAAGGAGCTGTTGAAATTAAGGGAAGCTATCAACATGGAAGAGATTAAAAAATAAGAAGAAAGTTAAAAATAGTTAGATCCAGGTATTTTGATAAAACTAATAAATCTGGAAGGACCCTAGCTAGGCTAGCAAAGAGGGCAACTCAAAAGTACGTGATAGCAGAAATCCTCAAGACCGATGGTAGTGTGACCAGAAACATAGGAGAAATTAAAGAGGAATTTAGAAGGTTTTATGAAAAATTATATTCCACTACGAACTCACAACCAGATGCAATAAATGAGTTTTTAAACAAGTATACGCTCCCTAAGCTCAATGACATCCAACAGAAATATTTAAATTCACCAATTGACCCAGAAGAGGTCAAGATAGTGATAAAAAACTTGCCAAAAAATAAGGCAGCAGGCCCCGACGGGTTACCCAGCGAATTTTACTAATGTCTGGTGAAGGAGTTCCCCCCCCCCCCCAGTCCAGGTCTTTAACTATATTTTGAAGGAAAAAGCCATGTCAGTATCTTTCTATGAGGCCAGAATTACTGTTGTACCAAAACCAGGATGTGACCTAGAGCTATGTGGGAGCTACAGACTCATCTCCCTATTAAATAGTGATTATAAATTTTTTGTCAAGTGCTTAGCTAACCATCTGGCAGCAATAATAGGAGAATTGATACATTGTGATCAGGTGGGATTTATTCCAGGTCACTTAGGGATGGATAATGTCAGGAAGGCAGTAAATATAATGCATCATCTCAGCATCACAGGCCTACCGGCACTGATAGTGTCAACTGATGCTGACAAGGCTTTTGACAGGGTGGAGCCACAATTTCTCTTTCATTTTAAGAGTGCTATGGGCTTTGGGGTTAATTTTCTTAACTGGGTAAAAGCTGTATACAAAGTCCCACAATCTATAGATCAGATTAACAATGCTGTTTCAGACCCTTTCCATTTGTTGAGGGGAACCAGGCAAGGCTGCTCGTTGTCGCCAATGTTGTTTGATTTGGCACTGGCAGGATTGGCATGTGCAATTAGGCAGGAGGACAGAATCAAAGGAGTGAATATAGAAAATAACAATATAATCTAGTGCTGTTCACTGATGATATGATTCTGTTCATCAGTGACCCATTGCAATTGATAGATGTGCTAACAGAGCTAATAGATAACTTTGGTACAGTGTCAGGGTCTAAAATAAATTTTGAGAAATCACATGCGTTAATATATGGAGAAGACCAGGAACAGTGACAAGCAATCAGGGACAAGATACAATTTACTGAGCAAGATGAGAAAATAAAATACCTAGGAGTGAATTTAACAAAAAACCTGAAAAATTTATACAAACTCAATTTCCCAGAGCTATTTAAAATATAGGGCTGACTTTCAATAGATCACAGTGAGGGAGCTGATCTGCTATGAACAAAACCCTGACCCAGAATCAGGTCGTCTATGAATGATTTAGTGCTGGGTGCTCCACCAATGTGCGCTGCACTACGGGCGAAAGGCGGCCCACTTTCAGGCCATGCTCCACTCCCAAGACGGACGGCTCTACACACCGGGCCGCCCCCTCCCAGAACTATTGCAGAGGATAGCAGGGGAAACTAGATCCTGGAAAGATTTAGCATGTAGCTGGCTGGGAAAGGTCAACTTATTTAAGATGATAGTGTTGCCAAAGCTCATGTATCCAATGATGGCTCTTCCAGTGCATCTGCCCGAATCTTTTTTTATCCAAATCGATAAGTTGATGTCCGAAGTAGTATGGAATCCTAAGAAACCCAGAATAGGGAGAGCGCTACTAATGAGACCTAAGGAAGGGGGAGGGTTAAACCTTCCAGATTTTAGGCTTTACCACAAAGTGGCGGTTCTCAGTGCACTTAAAGCTTGGTATCATAATCCAATGCATCAGAAATGGGTCCAGGCAGAGGCACGAGGGATGGGCGAACGCGGTTCGGTAGTTCGGTGTTCGGCCCGAACTCGGCCTGTTCGGACAACCGAACATGAACACGAACACGAACACACCGAACGGAACCGAACACCGAACAACGAAATGGCGAACACACCGAATGGAACCGAACACCGAACGACGAAAATGGCAAACACACCGAACGGAACCGAACACCGAACGACGAAATGGCCGAACAGTTCATTCAATTCGAATCGCTTTCGGTTGTGTTCGGGTGGCTAAAACATGGTCTTCTGTCAGGTCACTGGAAGGCCAAATGTAGCAGGGAGGGGGAAGTCATTTGACTCAGCTAGGAGCAGACTTCCANAACCTGTGGCTCTGTCAGATCATCATGGCATTCTTGCAACCTTCAATTGGAAATCCCAGTGGGGGGGCTAGAAAGCAACAACTACTGTCAAATGGACAGAACGCTTTGTCATAATAAGTTCTTCCAGGTTCAGATTAAACCGAGCATTGAAGATTATTTTGAGTTAAACAAGGGATCAGTGAGTTCCCCGAGTATACTATGGGAGGTGGCGAAAGTGGTAACCAGGGAAAATATGATATCATTAAATGCAGCAATAACTTTAAAAAAAAAAGGAAGTATTGAAAGGTCTGTATGAACAGCTAAGAATAGCAGAATATAAATTGAAGCAAAATCCCTCACAAAAACTACACAAGGAGCTGTTGAAATTAAGGGAAGCTATCAACATGGAAGAGATTAAAAAATAAGAAGAAAGTTAAAAATAGTTAGATCCAGGTATTTTGATAAAACTAATAAATCTGGAAGGACCCTAGCTAGGCTAGCAAAGAGGGCAACTCAAAAGTACGTGATAGCAGAAATCCTCAAGACCGATGGTAGTGTGACCAGAAACATAGGAGAAATTAAAGAGGAATTTAGAAGGTTTTATGAAAAATTATATTCCACTACGAACTCACAACCAGATGCAATAAATGAGTTTTTAAACAAGTATACGCTCCCTAAGCTCAATGACATCCAACAGAAATATTTAAATTCACCAATTGACCCAGAAGAGGTCAAGATAGTGATAAAAAACTTGCCAAAAAATAAGGCAGCAGGCCCCGACGGGTTACCCAGCGAATTTTACTAATGTCTGGTGAAGGAGTTCCCCCCCCCCCCAGTCCAGGTCTTTAACTATATTTTGAAGGAAAAAGCCATGTCAGTATCTTTCTATGAGGCCAGAATTACTGTTGTACCAAAACCAGGATGTGACCTAGAGCTATGTGGGAGCTACAGACTCATCTCCCTATTAAATAGTGATTATAAATTTTTTGTCAAGTGCTTAGCTAACCATCTGGCAGCAATAATAGGAGAATTGATACATTGTGATCAGGTGGGATTTATTCCAGGTCACTTAGGGATGGATAATGTCAGGAAGGCAGTAAATATAATGCATCATCTCAGCATCACAGGCCTACCGGCACTGATAGTGTCAACTGATGCTGACAAGGCTTTTGACAGGGTGGAGCCACAATTTCTCTTTCATTTTAAGAGTGCTATGGGCTTTGGGGTTAATTTTCTTAACTGGGTAAAAGCTGTATACAAAGTCCCACAATCTATAGATCAGATTAACAATGCTGTTTCAGACCCTTTCCATTTGTTGAGGGGAACCAGGCAAGGCTGCTCGTTGTCGCCAATGTTGTTTGATTTGGCACTGGCAGGATTGGCATGTGCAATTAGGCAGGAGGACAGAATCAAAGGAGTGAATATAGAAAATAACAATATAATCTAGTGCTGTTCACTGATGATATGATTCTGTTCATCAGTGACCCATTGCAATTGATAGATGTGCTAACAGAGCTAATAGATAACTTTGGTACAGTGTCAGGGTCTAAAATAAATTTTGAGAAATCACATGCGTTAATATATGGAGAAGACCAGGAACAGTGACAAGCAATCAGGGACAAGATACAATTTACTGAGCAAGATGAGAAAATAAAATACCTAGGAGTGAATTTAACAAAAAACCTGAAAAATTTATACAAACTCAATTTCCCAGAGCTATTTAAAATATAGGGCTGACTTTCAATAGATCACAGTGAGGGAGCTGATCTGCTATGAACAAAACCCTGACCCAGAATCAGGTCGTCTATGAATGATTTAGTGCTGGGTGCTCCACCAATGTGCGCTGCACTACGGGCGAAAGGCGGCCCACTTTCAGGCCATGCTCCACTCCCAAGACGGACGGCTCTACACACCGGGCCGCCCCCTCCCAGAACTATTGCAGAGGATAGCAGGGGAAACTAGATCCTGGAAAGATTTAGCATGTAGCTGGCTGGGAAAGGTCAACTTATTTAAGATGATAGTGTTGCCAAAGCTCATGTATCCAATGATGGCTCTTCCAGTGCATCTGCCCGAATCTTTTTTTATCCAAATCGATAAGTTGATGTCCGAAGTAGTATGGAATCCTAAGAAACCCAGAATAGGGAGAGCGCTACTAATGAGACCTAAGGAAGGGGGAGGGTTAAACCTTCCAGATTTTAGGCTTTACCACAAAGTGGCGGTTCTCAGTGCACTTAAAGCTTGGTATCATAATCCAATGCATCAGAAATGGGTCCAGGCAGAGGCACGAGGGATGGGCGAACGCGGTTCGGTAGTTCGGTGTTCGGCCCGAACTCGGCCTGTTCGGACAACCGAACATGAACACGAACACGAACACACCGAACGGAACCGAACACCGAACAACGAAATGGCGAACACACCGAATGGAACCGAACACCGAACGACGAAAATGGCAAACACACCGAACGGAACCGAACACCGAACGACGAAATGGCCGAACAGTTCATTCAATTCGAATCGCTTTCGGTTGTGTTCGGGTGGCTAAAACATGGTCTTCTGTCAGGTCACTGGAAGGCCAAATGTAGCAGGGAGGGGGAAGTCATTTGACTCAGCTAGGAGCAGACTTCCA
>QEPC01001035.1:530784-572319 GCA_003113815.1 Sphenodon punctatus | reverse complement strand
TGAAATGAAACTTAAAGCAATCTAAAAATCCTACTCCATACCTGCTGTTCAGGAACAGTGACTAGCTCAGAAGGTGTTGGGAAGGGGGGAGGCAGATAATTAGTTTTGTTTCTTGCAAGTCTCTCCACCCCTGGTGCCTGGAAGTCTGCTCCTCAGTGACAGACTACACCTCCCTGTCATGTTTGACCTTCCAGTGAACCTTTTTTTGCCACCCGAACTCACCTGAACGCGATTCAAACTGACCGAACTGTTCGGCCATTTTGCCATTCAGTGTTCAGTTTGTTCGGCATGTTCGCATTTGGGTTTGGGTTCATGTTCGGTTGTACGAACAGGCCGAGTTCGGGCCGAACTCTGAACTTCCAAACCGCGTTCACCCATCCCTATAAAATATGGTGAATTGACTCTGTAGCCAAAAAATCAAAAGGGCATAAATGTTCCCCGTAGGGGATCCCTTGAAAACTCCCTGATATCCCCTATTAATCTTAAAGTGTTAGTAGATCTAGGCATGGCATCAGGGCTGTGGGAGAAACTACAGCAGAAAAAATATACAAGGCAGAACAGCTATTTGTAGATGGGGGTCTTTATTACACAAGAGACATTAGAGGTTAAACTGCAGGCCAGAGTAGATCCCTATCAGTTTCTTCAGCTTAAAAGTGCCTTTACCCAAGCAGGGGATGTCAAGGAGTATAGCAGGGAACCGCATAGGTTAGAAAAAACTCTATTCAAAATAGAAAGTAACAGGGGCAGATTAGGTAGAATTTACAGGGAAATTAAATTGATATGGTATAGGGAGGATTTAGGGTTTGTTGAGTCATGGGGGGAAAAGATTTAGGATTGAATTTCTCAGAAACACTAGGGATGGGTGAAGATGGTTTGGAAGTTTGGAGTTTGGACCGAACTCGGTCTGTTCGGTCTACCGAACCAAACTTCCAAACCGAATTCGAATTTCAAACCGAACCGAATTTCTGAACTCCATTCTGTTCGCCCATCCCTAGTGGCAACACACACAAAAAACCCTGGTTTTCAATGGCTGAACTTGGTTTGGAAGTTTGGAATTCGACCGAACTCAGTTTGTTCAGTCGACCAAACCGAACTTCCGAACCGAACTCGAATTTCAAACTGAACCGAACCGAATTTCCAAACTCAAATTTCAAACTGAACCGAACCAAATTTCAGAACTCCGTTCTGTTTGCCCATCCCTAAGAAATACAAGTGGAAGAAAGCATAGCCCATTTCAATCAGTGCACTTCATCCTTGGAAGCTAGGGAGACACAGGTGAAGCTAACATTAAGGCTGCATTCAGATGTGCGCTTAATTCGCACAGCAGCGGTGGCGGCATCGTGCTATTTAAAGCAACGCACACTTCCAGGTTGGTGTGAATGCACCTAGTGCGCACAATACAGCGTAATGCGAACTGTCGGAGTGCGGCTTTAAAAGCTGCTTTTAAAACCGCACTCCGACAGTTCGCATTATGCTGAATTGGTGCATTCACACCAACCCCGAAGTGCACATTGTTTTAAATCGCACGATGCTGCCACCGCTGCTGTGTGAATTAAGTGTACATCTGAATGCGCCCTAAAGTACTATTTGATGTCAATACAGTTTAAGCATATAGACAGAACAGGGTCAGGGATGTGTTGGAGAGGGTGTGGGGAGATGGGAACACTCCTTCACTGTTGGTGGGAATGCCACAAATTCAGAGTTTTTGGAGGGTGGTATGGAAGTACATGGAGGGAATGGTGGGATTTCAGATACCCTTTCGGTCAGAATTGGCCTTGCTAGGACTCTATTCGGACCAAACCATTATGAAGAAAGTTAAGGAGCAGTGTTCCGTATTCTGCTTGGTGGCAATCTACGTAATTGCAAAGAACTGGAAGTTGGAGAACCCGCTAAGCGAGGGAGTATGGCTAAATCATTTATGGTTCGTTTTCTCGATGGAAAGACTGTTAGCAAAATGGCAGTGTCGAATGGAGAAGTTACAGATTTATTGGAGTCCATGCCTCCGAGTTATACAGGACAAACCATTGTCCCCTGATGAAAGAGACTACCTGTTTGACTTTTATATTTAGGAAAGATCAGTAATCGACTGTGGGATTTGGGGGGGTGTTCCCCCCCCCCCCCAAGACTGAGTTGGTCATAAGTTAAGGTTGATTCCCGGGTAGGTTTGAAACCGGGAGAGTTACGCCCAGAAGTTCGCCTGGGATAATATAAAATAAAGATAAAATAAAGAGCTTGTATGGAAGTAAGGTGGGAAACCTAGTAAGATTGTTCAAAAAGAAAAATAACTATATTGTATAATTGTAATGTGCTAAAATGATATGAAAATTTCATAATAAATAAACATTAAAAAAAGAAAAGAAAGTCTTTCATGGGTGCTAATAACCCATTTGCCTAATGTACAGATTCTACATGAATGTTTTGGTAATATTTTTTATTAATGTAGAATATACAACAAAAGTGAAAAATTGGTACATAAGTAGCATGATAGAGGGTATAAACATATATTTCACTAATGAACATATGAAAGAAAGAAAATGAAATAATGACGTTTAGGGGAAAGGAGGAAATACAAAAAGTAGGGGTAGGATATAGGTGTGCACGTGATCAATCCTTAAGCTCTATATATCCATGACTTCCTGTTTTATAAATCTCGTCAAGGTTCCACTGTTCTTTTTCAGGTCCTTCTTTTACCTTCATATTGATTGAAGATTAATTGAGAGTGGCTGTGAGTCAGTGTTAATGTGTTCCACAATTATGTTCCAGAAAGTGGACCAAGTAGCATATAACTCTTCCAGAGAATTGTGGATAACCGCAGCAATTCTGTCCATGAATAGCACAGTCCATAACCTTTGTACTAGCCAGCTCTCCATGGCAGTTTTTTTCATGGATTTCCAGCTGCTTAAGATTACATGTATGACTGCAAGGAACATCATCTTGCAGGCAGGTACCTTTGATTTATTTATTTTTTCCTTAGTTTCTCTGGCTAAATGCCCAGCAAGGCTATTTTGGGGTCAAATGGTAGTGAGAGTTCAGTGGATCTTTCTATTTCTTTCCAGATCTATCTCCAGCAGACCTCCACCGTTGCACATTCCCACCAGCAATGCAAATAATTACCATTCAACCCACATCCCCTCCAGCATACTGGGAGATATGCTCTATTTATTTGCACTAGTCATTCCAGCGTTAAGTAAAACCGGAGTGTGAGCTTAACCTGTGGTTCTCTAACCATTAAGGATTTAGTACATTTTTTTCATGTGTGTCCAGATTTGTATCATTTTTCCTTTGGTTATCATGAAATGCAAGTCGTTGTCCCAAGCATCTAAGTATCCCGCATCAGGGGGGCTCAAAACAGTTTTCATTGTTTGATAAATTCTAGATATTATACCTTTGTTTGAGCCTCCTAAAAATAATATCCCTTCTAACGGGTACAGAGTTCTTCAGAATTATTTTCTGTTATGTGGGTGGCAAAAGTAACTATGTATTTTATGATATAACCAATGGTCCACTTTGCACTCAGTCTGTGTCTGAATGGTGTCAAGTGTCATAATATCTTCTCCCACAAAGATATTCCTGGCTTGAGTTAGACCCATACTATGCCAGTGCTGTAGTATTTTTTTTTATTTTATGTCAAGTGATAATTTGTTGCAATTTAATGTGATGAGTGGAGTGATGCCCTGTCTAATCTCCAGATTATGCTGGCAAATTTTCCTGATTTTCATTGTTGAATCAGCAAAGGGATGCAAGTCCCTATCTTTTAATTTAATTTGGTCTTCAGTTTCGTCCTGGAGGAGATCTTTAAAATTGGATATATTTAGTATATGCCTCCCTAATTCAACCCATTGTGGGTCCTTTGCTGACTCAAACCACATTTTTACTCCTCTAAGATTTGACGCCCAATAATATGAGTCCTTTCGGGAACGGGTCATCGTGAGCACATAACACCTGTGCTCCGGACTCTGCACTGGTTGCCAATAGTGAGCCGAGCCAGGTTCAAGGTTTTGGTATTGATCTATAAGGCCCTTCACGTGCTGGGCCCCTCGTACCTCAGGGACCGGCTCGCCCTTCACGCCCCAGAGTGACTCCTTCGGTCTGCCAGGGGTGCCTTCTTGGAGGTCCCCTGTGTTAAGCGGGGGGCCACAATGGAGAGGGCATTCTCGGTGGTCGGGCCGCATCTTTGGAACTCCCTCCCAGAGGAAGCTTGCCTGGCCACAAGCCTTTTAACATTCCGGCAAATTTGTAAAACCTAGCTGTTTGCCCAGGCCTTTGGGGAGGGTGGGTTAGGAGGGGTTTTTATCCCCCTTCACCCTTATTTATTGTATTATTTATCATGTTCCCTGGTCCTGTTTTAATTGTTGTATTTTATGAGTGTTTAAAATATTTTTATGGTTTTATTTTTATTTTTATATATATATATATAAAATATATAGGTAGGATATATATATATATATATATATATATATATATATATATATATAAATAAAAATAAAACCATAAAAATATTTTAAACACTCATAAAATACAACAATTAAAACAGGACCAGGGAACATGATAAATAATACAATAAATAAGGGTGAAGGGGGATAAAACCCCCTCCTAACCAACCCTCCCCAAAGGCCTGGGTGAACAGCCAGGTTTTACAAATTTTACAATAATCTGTTTCAGGAGGGGTGGGGTATAAATGTAATAAATAAAACAAATAACATTCGGTAGACTTATGCCACCAGAGTCTGTGGAAGTAAATAAGATAGATGTTCTGATACGGGGTTTCTTTTCTTTTTTTCAAATTATACTGTATATTATTTTATTGAGTGTGTTGAAAAATTCACTGGGTACTTGTATAGGTAGTGCCATTATTATGTATAGTAATTTAGGTAGGATGAACATCTTTATCAATTTATTCCTGGAACATTGGAGAGAGGTCCACATATCCCTCAATCTTCTACATTCTTCTAATAAGGGTAAGTAATAATTTTTTCCCCCCTAATAAGCGGGTTATTAGTTCTCTAGGTACAAGCATATGATCTATTAGAGAATATGTCCTATGTTTACAGGAGTAGAAGGAATACTCTCTTCTAGTCGTGATTTGAGTCCTCCAAGCACTTATCCAATCAGCCCTTTGAATTAAATTTATAATTTTCTTGTACGTTTTTTTAAATTGCGTCCCCGAGGACTATCCAATGGGGAGATGGGTGAGTTAAGGTCTCCACATATAATCAGCCTGCCCATCGCCTCTTTCTTTATAATAGGAATGAAAAGGTCAAAGTGGCTATATTAGTAGCATACAGGCATACTATTGTGTAAGTCTTCCCTTCAATGTCTCTAATAACTATTAGTGTCTTTCAGAATCTTTAATTTGCTTGAGCGTTTTGAAGTACAATGAGTTCGTAAACCCTAAGAAGACTCCTGCCTTTTTACTGCGGGCATTTGCAAAGTAAATATCATCCAATTTATTGTGTTTCATTCAAAAGTTACCTTTATTTACCAAATGTGTTTCCTCGCCAGCTATTATATGACTTTTATTCTGGATGACAAATTGCCATAGCCTGTGTCTCTTTATGGAGCAATTCAAACCCTTCGTGTTAATAGTACAGATATTAAGGTCAGTCATCATGCTACTGTTGTTTAACTGTTATATAATATTCCCTAGGTCTTCCTTGTGATTTAGTACTTTATGTTTTTCTTCACTGCATCTTGAGGACCACTTTTACTGAGCTTTCCTCATTGCCTTGCTTGATATGTAAACATAGACCAAAGAGCATCACCTGCATCCAACTGAAATTAAACAGGGAAAGTTCAACAGAGAACTCCAACATCACCAGATAAGAAAGATACCCAGTCAGAACGAGGGTATATGCCTAGGATTCGCGTATCATGGGTATTAAGCTACCCACTGCCCAAGGAAAATCTTATTATTCTTTAATTAACCGGTATTTGTAAACTTTACTATTAAGCCGTATTTCAGTATTTTCACTGATGTAATACATCCTTATCAACAATTTCAACTTTACTAACTTCATATTTTTCTTATATATTATATGCTAAATTCTATTAACGTGAATGAATATATGAAATTATATTTTAACTTTAGTGCTTATTAAAGGCCAGAAAGCTTCATTTAGTACATCTCAAGCCCTTATATTTACATCTGCACCGCCATTTTGTGTGCAGTTGTTGTCATTGAAGCCATTTTAAAAACTAAAAGCAAGAACTAATGCAGCTTCAACTTATTACTGTAACATTTCTACAGTATTTCACCCAAGTCCAACCTGATGATGTCGGTGTGTTTTCTATTGCCCTGTCCTGTGCTGACATTCTGGACACTGGAGCGATCTCCAGCTTGTCCACAAGGAGGAAGCACCTGTTAATTTTTCCTCTGTGCGCATGCTTCTGGGTGTCGCGACCACACAATTTCGGTTGGATCTCTGCCTCCGACCCGAGAGCAGCATCTAATGCATGGTGCCACACCAGATAGGAAAATCTTACATTTATTTATATTGTATTTTCTTTCTCTTTCTCTTTGTATGATTAGTTTTAATATAGGTAGCTAGGTTTTCTCCCTGTTCTACAGTTAACCCAGTTGGTATTCCCCCTGTTTTAAGACTGTGGGTGATTTCAGACATTACGCGTCTGAAATTCACCCTGGCTGAACCACAGTCAAACACGGTCTGCGTTTGACTGTGGTGCACACCTGTTGGCTCGCCGCCAGATGTGCACCACAGTCAAACACGGACCGTGTTTGCATTTACCACACTTCTGGACCTCCAGACGCGAGGAGGTCCAGAAGTGTGGTGAAAGGCCACCATGGCCGTGGTGAATGGAAAGTAATGTCTGGTTACTTACTGTTCATTGCGGTCAATGGAATTCACCCCCGCCCATGGTTGCGGCAACGGCCGTCAGGAGAGGGGAGGGCTGCCGGGGAACGCAGGGGGCGAGGCCGTGCAGCAGCACTCTGTGCCCCGTGGCCCCGCCCCCTTCGGGTGTATGTGCTGCTTTAGACGTTACAGCCAGGCGCTTTCACCACGGGCCGTGGGGTGGTTCATACCACAGCCGGGGGCAATGGGGCACACGCCTGTTGACGTGCCCCTTAACCCCCAGCTGTGGTCTGAACCACCCCACGGCCCGTGGTGAAAGCGCCCAGCTGTAACATCTGAAATCACCCTCAGTTTCATACAGTTTAATCAGTTTGTGGTTAGGGTTCAGGTACTTTCCCTTATATCATCTATAAAAGAGATTGTTATCTAATTAAAAAAACACAAACCCTTCGCTTTCCTCAGAGCACAGCTCAGGAATGCCTGGGGAAGCTAGTTCCATTGCTTTACGTGTGCGGGGTGTGTGTGCCCTAACTACCACACAGGTGAAGACAGGATCAACTGCCTCCCTCTCGAGCTTCTGACCTCCAAGCTCTGTGAGGATCAGCGCTCAGGGACAAGACACAAATATCCTTCCCATTCCCTCCTGCTTTTCAAATGGTGCCAGCGGACAGCGTGAGATGCTCACCTCCGCTCCCTAAAAAAAAAAAAAAAAAGCTTCATTTAAGGAGGACTGAATTAAGGTGGACAGGCTGATTCTTCTTTCAGTGCCTTGGCTTTCACCAGGGCCTGTTCCAACTACTCCAGTAGGGGTGGTTTGAGGCTTAGTGCTTTGAGGAAAAACACTTTAAGAAAACAAAAAACACCAGCTATAGGTGTTTGTGGTGCAAAAACACTTAAGCTATACCAGCCACACCAATAGGTGTGGTTTGTGGCAAGCTTGCCTACTGCTTGGATTGCAGTAATGCCTTCTAAAAGATAGCGAGTAGGCTCTTATAAAGGGAGTTCAGAGCGAGTAAACTCCTCTGGCTCAGCAGCTGATCAGGCTGAGGCTTCAGTGGATTTGTCCCCACTTCAGCGGCTGCAAATAGAGGCCTTTAATAAAATAATACCTTCTCTTTATAGAATAGAGAGCAGACAGATTAGCAAGCCTGTTGCAAAATCTAAACCTTCCTTGGGCTCTTTCAAGGTGAAGGGAAAATCAAAATGAGCAGACAAAGGCAAGGCGGCAATTTTCAAAAAGCCAACAGAAAAAGATAAAAAGGAAAAGAAGTCTCCAATAACTTTAAAGGAGCTGTTTGGAACTTCTTCAGAAAAGGAGGATTTTGATCAAGAGGATAATAAAGCACCAGAAAGTTCTATGTCATTTTCTGGTCAGGAAGACAGTGCCCAGTACTTTGCTGTTCCAATTTAAAGCAGCGGATGTTCAGAGTTTCTCAGGTAGCCATGATGAGACCAGTGAAGGAGAGAAGGATATACCACGGGATAAGGATTGGGTTCATTCTGATGCAAGTAAGAATTTTATTTCAGATCAGGGTAAGCTTTTCCCAGCAGCTTCTGCAGATGACATATATTTAAAGGCAAACAAAACTCTGGGATTCAAGCACAACAAAGCAGAGCAGGACGAGGATTCCTCAGAAGATTCTGAGCATGAATATATGCCCAGGACTCACTCAAAGGGCAAAGGTTTAATATTAGATAGAGCTTTCAAAAAGATTCTAAAAAAGGAGTGGATACAACCAGCAAGGGTGCGCTAATTATCTAGGATTCAGGAACTGTTGCTTCACAAATGTAAAACAGATTTATTCCCATATACCACAAGTAGACTCAGCAGCTGCTTCCCTCACGAGGCATTCTGTAATTTCTGTAGAGGGGAATGTGTATCCAAAAGATGTGACTGATAGAGGAATAGATGCTGGGCTACGTAGGATGTATGAGGCTTGTTCAAACATGTCATGCATTTCAACAGCTTCTTCTTATTTAGCAAGATCCATTTTAAAGTAGTATAGTTTGGGAAAGAACCCTGATTTGTCAGAGTTCTCAGCTGTGAAGCTTAGAGATAACATTCAGCTAGCAGTGGCTTTTCTAACAGATGCAGCAATGGATACTTTCCCATGGTCTGCAAGAGGCATGGCTTCAAGTGTAGTAGCACGTAGATGTTTATGGCTATGTTCTCAAAGGGCAGATAACCATGCAAAGAACTTGTTAGTGAATGCCTCTTACCAAGGCGGAAAGCTGTTTGGTGTTTTTTTGGATCAGGTGCTCGCTGACGCAGTAGACAAAGAAAATAAAAGATCTCTCAGTCAATTGAATGTCTCGCGTCCCTACAAAAGAAAAAATTCATACTATTCTTTCAGTAGTTATGATAGGAAAAGTTTCCAACTCTCAACCAGAGGCGGTCGAGGAGAAAAAGGACGCTGGACTAGATCGGCCCGAGGTTTGGCATACCAGAGGAACAGGCAAGTGCGGAAGTCTGAGTCTTCAAAACACGACACATGAGTTCAAACCACCAACTACAAGGTCAGTTCAGAATTTCTGAAGCTAACAGTGTGGCACTTGAATGCTGGGCCATGAGAAAGCTGGTTTATTCAGATAAGTTCATGACCACCTTATTGGCAGCTAAGAGGTCTTCCACCACAAGAATCTGTCAATGTACATGGAGGCTCTTTCATCTCTGGTGTGATAGGAATGGAGTGGTTTCAAAGAAGGCCAACGTGAAGTTCATTTCATTTTTTTCTGCAGGAAGGTCTGGATAAGGGTACTTCACGGTACTTTAGCATGACAAGTTTCAGCTATAAATAATGTCTTGAGCACTATTAGGGGGATCTGAATTTCATGTCACCCACATATAAAAATATTTCTAAGAGCTGCTAGGCTTCTGGCACCTCCCATAATTCATAGATTCCCAAATTGGAACCTGAATCTTGTGCTCAGGACTTTAACTGGTCCTCCATTTGAGCCTCTGGGGGACATATCTAACTACTGTTTGTCGATTAAGCTAGGGTTTTTAATTGCAATCACTTCAGCAAGAAGAATTTCAGAGTTAGTTGCTTTATCGATAGATTCAAATTTGTGTTTTTAAAAAAGAAACAATAGTTTTAAGATTATATCCTTCCTTTATACCAAAATGTAATTCTTTATTTCATAGACAACAGGAGATTGTTTTACCTTCATTCTGTCAAAAACCAAAATATTGCCAGGAGTGCATATGGCGTCGTTTGGCTGTTCGTAGGGCTTTGAAATATTACATAGAATGTACAAAGGGCTTCAGGAGAACATCAGCCTTGTTTGTGTGGTTTAGATCACAACAAAGGGGCAATAGGGCATCAAAGACTACTATAGCTCAGTGGATAACTGACTGAATAAAAGACGCATGTGTGGCCTCTGGTCTGTCTCTGCCTTCTGGGATGGTGGCCCATTTCACAAGGGGAGCGGCCACCTCGAGGGCTTATCTAGTTAGGGCATCTTATGAGGAGATTTGTAGGACTGCTACATGGACATCATTACATACTTTCACCGGGCACTATAAAACCAATGTCTGGGAATCTGCAGATGCTGCATTTGACAGGCGGGTACTGCAAGGGGTAATGTATTTGAGTCCCACCCAGGTATGAAGGACACACTGCTTTGGAAATTCCCCAGTGTACAGAATGTCAGCCCAGGACAGGGCAATAGAAAGAGCAATTGGGTCACTCACCTTTGTGAATTGCTTTTCTATTGTTCCTGTCCTGGGCTGGCATTCATCTCTCCCATAGAATTTATTAGAATAAAAAATGTTTAATTACTTATCAGAAGTTAAGACCATTTTGTTCTTTTTTGAAAACTGCTAGGGTTTTCTTACTTGGTGTGCATACACTAGTAATTTATAGTTTTGAATTTGTTGTAAGAATGCTTAGTTATTTACATAGCAGAGATATCCACTGAAATTGTGAGGTCGCGACCCTCAGAAGCATGCGAACGGAGGAAAAATTAAGAGGTGCTGCCTCCTTGTGGACAAGCTGGAGATCGCTCCCCAGTGTCCAGAATGCCAGCCCAGAACAGGAACAATAGAAAAGCAATTCACAAATGTGAGTGACCCGTTTGCTCTTTTCAATTTTGGGGTTTAGATTTTTTCAACCATCCATCAGAAATGTAGCCCTTGAGTCTGTATGATGTTTTCAAGTGTTAGACTGCTTCTAGTTGATTTCTTTCATGTGCTTTGAGATGTAATCATCAAGTTGGGTAACTTTGCTGAAGACTCTAAGCTTTCTTTGAGGAAAAAGGAGAACTTTGCAGGATACGTGCACTAATACCTTGTTTGTAGGACAGGTCCACTTTGCATTTCTCCACTGTCGTCTTTTGTTTATGGTTTCCACAGAAATATCAGGGGAAAAGTGGATTTTACTACCCTGGAATGTGAGATCTTTCTGTTGCCTAGCTTCTTTGAATCTAGCCTCCTTGTCAATGAATCTTAAACCTTTAAATATTACTGCTCTAGGAGATTCTCCTGGCTTTGGTTTTGATCTGAATGCTCTATGTACCCTCTCAATTTCAATTTGTTGAAATTCAGGTTTCTGGGGGAAGGAGTCCTGCAGGATGTTTTTGACTAAGTCACAGGCATTGCTGTATTCTGAGTTTTCAGGGATGCCTATTATTTTCAAATTACAGCAGCGGTTCCTATTTTCCAAGTCCTCAACTCTATTTAGGTGGAATATAGTGGATTTTTCTAGTCCAACCACCTTCTCTTCCCCTTCCTTGTTTGAATCTTCCAGGGAACTCACTCTATTCTCCAATTCAGTAACACTTTTAGAGAACTGGTCAGACTTTTTACTTAAGTTTTCAGTGGTGGTTATTACCTTTGTGTGTCGTTCTTTTATTGTGTCCTTGTCTTTCTTTGCAGCTTCATATTCTTTCTGTATTGTCTATTTTATCCAACATGGACGGGTTAGGGGAGTCCTCTTCTTCAGAGGTTCCTGCTTCCTCCTCTTCTGTTGCATCCACCATTTTTCCCCTCTCCGTCTCCATCTCAGGGGCTCTGTTCTGAGCTCTGTAGAAAGCTTTAATTGTGCCTGCAGTCATCTTTTTTTTATTTTTACTCATCCTGAACCTTTCCCTGACATTAGTAAGGTATTATTTTTTCTTTTATTTTCTATTTAGTTTCTTCTGGGCTGAGATTTGTTCCTTGGGCAGCGTGGAGCCTTTCCCCAGTGCATCAGCCCTCCGTGCATGCCCAGTGCGCCCCCTGACTCTTCATGAATGTTGGCTCCCCCAGGCTCTTGGCCCCTTTTTTAGCTGAACCTATTATATCTACACTTTTGATAGCAAAGCTGCACTTAGCATGCATAGGACATGCTTTAGTGCATTACCAATTCATGGTAGCTTTATTGGCTGTCTGCATCTGAGCAAGTAATTAAAATCATTATTTGTTACACATGGGCAGGGCGGATAAGTAGGCAATATACATTGAGGCACTACTGTGTTCCATTCCTAAACATGTTGTTATTTTTAAATTCCTGTTGCATTATTGTGATACACAGATCATATTTCCCCACTTCTATCCCCCACTCACCTTCTCCTAGAGTCTAGTGACAAGCCTATTAAAGAATAATTCACAGTCTAATTAATTGTATTTCTCCGTTGTGGCAAAGAGTGACAATATGCACAAGGGAGGTTCTGAGGGAATAGAAGAACATAAGTAGGTTTTAAGAGGTTTTTTTTGTATTGGTTTATATGATTTGTGAGCTACCCTGATTCTCCGGAAAAGGTGGCATATAATTTTATATAAATAAATAAATGATGCTGAGGCTGTAACACACATTGACTTAAATGAATCCATGTGTGTTATGTACATATTGTCACTCTTTGTGACAGATTATGTTTCCGTGTTGTCGTGCTTGGCTGCCAGTCACAATCTCAGATGTGTTCAGCCCCCAAATCCTCTTCCTCATGTTTGCAATGTTTCTGGGCCCTCCTTCTCAAGCAGAAAGAGTCCCAGGCGGAGTGAGATTCAGGCAGAGTAAGCTGAGAGTTTTGCTTCTGAGAGAGTTCGGCTATAGGCAGAGGGGATTAGCATTAGGCTGTATAGAACCCAACCCAAGGGCACTACACCCTCTGAGAGATAAATATCATTTTAAAAGGAAGGAAAGTTAAAGGGTATTTTCAGACAAAATACTCTCCACTCACTATACGTGTTGCAAGGCCCTGTGGGTGCCCTACAACGTTTATAGTGGGTGGAGGTGAGTAGGGAATGTCTTGCCTGAAAATGCCCATACTAATACAGGGCCCCTGATCTGCGTAATTCTAGAGGTGGCTATAGACAGAACAAATTTGGGTGTTTGAATGTGTGTGTCCTGAGTGTTAACACACCCTTCTGAACATGCGTTTATGACATTGCACCATTTACACACGTTTGCAATGGGTGTTTCATACTGCCCCTTGATGGAAGAATGCATGCGCAGCCTCCAGCTAGGTTCCTGTATGATTTCCCATCCTGCATCATCACAGGCATTTATGATGTGCTTGTCAATATCATGTTTCACTAATGTCACCACAGAAAGTAGGTGTTAACAAGAAAACAAATTTCCTGACTGACAGCGCATTTCATCCAGTCAGTGTTGCTCCGTTTTTTCCTTTTCACTGGCACAAAAATTTCATCTGATTCTGCTGTAACGTTTTTTGCCCCTCATCTTGTCTATGTGCTTAACTGCATTGGGTGTGCACACCCAAATAATTTTCCTAGCCCATGTCAGTGTGCTTTTTCTATGTGTCTTTCACGTGCATCCATGAAATCCCTTTGCTCCTAAGTGGGGAGAGGGAGAGAAAGGACCAAGGTTTCCTATTCTGCCCATCAGAAACATACATCAGCAAAGAAAAATCCTTTGCTCCTAAGCGGGGTGTCTGGGGGTGGACTTTAAACACAAGGAATCACAGGAGAACCAAAGAGTTTAACTGGCTAAAAAGTACATCCCAGCCCCAAAACTCTGTACGCGATGGCCAGAAACAGGAAATTGTGGGCATTTTTTGCATAAACACACTCCACATCTGCTTAGAAGAAACATGGGACACCCAAGTCCTTAAAACACCCATGTACTGCCTGGAAGAAATCCGGGCAGCACTTGGGTGTTTGAGGAGAGACTAAAGGGGGGCTAATGGGGGGGGGGGGGGGGAAGGCACACTGATTACACAGAACAGGTAAATTTGTTCACATTTGCAAACGTCCAAATTTTACTCTGTCTAAAGTCGCCATTGATTTAATCCTAGTTAAGAGGAAAGTTAAATAGGAAGATGCATGTAAAAGTCCAGCAGCAGGGTGAGGACTTTTCAGTGTTTTGCACCTAGTATAACATGTATGATGATCTTTCTCTTTGAGAGAGGTCATATGAGTGCAGTTGTTGCACATTGTTCCTGGATCTCAGAGAAAGAATGTAGTCTCTAGAGGCTAGAATGACTGAGCTGGAGGACCTGAGGCAGACCGAGATGTTTATAGAAGAGACCTTCAGAGGCCATAGTAGAGCAGTCCCACCTCCACTCCTGCAGCCACTGCCAGTGGCAGCTGGTGGGTTTAGAGGCTGGTGGGTCAGTGGGCAGGTTCAACCTGCCGGTGGTGGCTTTTCCACCGGTGGGCCTAGAGGTGGAGCCAGGGCAACGGTAGGTGGATCCAGGGCAATGGTAGGTGGAGCAAGGGCAATGGTAGGCCAGTGGCATGGCATAACCCAGCAGCAAGGAGTTCCCAGGGTTAACAATGGATGGGAATGCTGCTGTGTGAAGCACTGCCACCAGGGGATAGAGGACCCTCTTACTGGGGTCCCGTACACTCTTTCCCACTGGGTCCAAATTAACCATATTAGGTTAAAAAAAAATAGATCATGTTGCCATCGCCTACCTTTATCCTGAACCGTCGAATCCTTGATTTTCATGGCATGCTTGGCCACCTGTAGTCTTCTGAAGGTGTAGGCTTTGGAACAAGACTTCCTTCTGGCTTGGAGAACCAGGAGGACTGAATTAGCTCCCTGTTCTGCGACAAGCCGAATCAGAAGAGAATGAAAGGGAAGAGAAGGACAGGACAGAGAAGAGAACGGTTTGGTTTGGGAGCACGAGAAAAGGAAGGGGGAAGAGATGGGTTCAGTGGGGAACAGGGGGAAAGGGTTTCCTTGTTGTCTTCAGCCTTCTCTTCTGCCGTGCTCCTACCTAATTTCTCCTATGTTCACAAGGAGAGCAGTTGCAGGCCTGAATTGCAAGCAAACCAGGCCCCTCCAGACCAGCATTCCTAGTAGCTACACCACAAAAATGCCTGTCCAAGCACACAGGCCCTTTTTAAAAAAAATGTTTGGTCCATTTCAGGGCTTCATTGCCACCAAACCAGGCCCCTCCAGACCAGCATCCCTAGNCAAACCAGGCCCCTCCAGACCAGCATTCCTAGTAGCTACACCACAAAAATGCCTGTCCAAGCACACAGGCCCTTTTTTAAAAAAATGTTTGGTCCATTTCAGGGCTTCATTGCCACCAAACCAGGCCCCTCCAGACCAGCATCCCTAGTAGCTACACCACCAAATGCCTGTCCAAGCACACAGGCCCTTTTAAAAATAATTGGTCAGTTTCAGGGCTGCATTGTCACCAAACCAGACACCTCCAGACCAGCATCCCTAGTAGCTACACCTTATCCCTGGAAGCCAAATGCCTCTGCAAGCAAACAGGCCTTTTTTTAAAAAAATGACCAGTTTCAGGGCTGCATTACCACCAAGCCATGCACACCCAGACCAGCATCCTTAGTAGGTACACCCTATCCCAGACAGCCAAATGCCTATCCAAGAAAACAGGCCTTTTTTAAAAAGTGTGGCCAGTTTCAGGGCTGCATTGCAAGCAAACCAGGCCCACCGAGACCAGCATCCCTAGTAGCTACACCCTATCTCTGGCAGCCAAATGCCTGTCCAAGCACACATGCCTTCTTTAAAAATGTGGCCGGTTTCAGGGAGGCACTGCAAGCAAACCAGGTCAATCCTGACCAGCATCCCTAGTAGCTACAGCTACGCCATATCCCTAGCAGCCAAATGCCTGTCCAAACAAACAGACCTTTTAAAAAAAAGTTTGGCCAATTTCAAGCACACCAGGCCAATCCAGACCAGCATTGCTAGTAGCTACACCGTATCCCCAGCAACCAATTGCCCATCCAAACAAACAGGCCTTTTTAAAAGTTTTGCCAGTTTCAGGGCTGCATTGCCACCAAAAAGCAGTGCTGCAATCACAGAGCAAGCAAAACAAACCAGAAACCAGATCTTATAATCTTAAGCAATTGACCCAACAGTATTATGTGAAGTCCTTAGTACTGCACATCACAAAAACATGAGCATGGAGTTCCACTTGTCCCCCAAAACATGCTACACACAGTTCTGTTGCAATGTAAAAGGTATCTGAGCTGCTTCTATGAAAATTCTGCATATATATAAAAGAGCAGAACCAATCTGTATGTATCCATATGTGAAATCATCCCATAATAATAATTATATTTATTATAACTGCCCCTCTTCTGGGTCCTCCTCCCCCCCCAGACAAGTTCCCCAGGGCCCCCTAAAAAAGCCTAGGCAAAACCCCAGATGGGTCCCCAATGTATTCACCCTCAGCAGGCATCACTTCCCCACTGTTGGAGGAGAACAGGATTCTGGGCTTGATGATGGACACACCCCCCTCCCCAATCTCTCTCAACTTCTCAAAGGAAGATAAAATGACACCTGTGAGTCACCTTTTATGCACTACTCCCCCTCCTCCTCCCCAAATGAGAGACCAAGCCCGTGCTGATGAGTCAGACTCATTGCTGCGTTGCTGGTTTAAAAAGAAAAGAAAAGAAAACACACAAAGAACTCCCCTCCCCCCATTGCTGTTCCCCTAGACAGTAGTGCACATACACATTCATTGCTTACCCTGATCCTCCCACACAGAATGCTGAGGGCTACCACCCAATTTACATTATAAATAGTGCTGATTCCCTCTCCACAGACCTCAGTGAAATAGTGCCCCAAGCAATCCTGGCAATGCATTTCTGGTTGCGATGACGCACGCTGGACTGTCCTCCAAGCTGGCCAATGCACGTTCTTCACATTTTTGAGCCTTCTGACTCTCCACATTGTGTGCCCCCTCCCTGACTTGGAGGCAATCTCCGCCTCCACCAGTTCCTCGGAACACACTTCCTCTGGTGGTTCATGAGAGGAGCTTCTCAAAGAAGAACCAGCAGTGGTTCTTATTTGAGAGGCTCCTCTCATTCTCACAACTGGGTTGGTTGCACTGCGGGTGCACAACCCAGTTGTGAGAATGTTCAGAGTCAACTTGATGAACCTTCTTTAGAAGGTAGTAACTTATGGATTCAGCCAGGTGGCAATTTAAAAAAAACCAAAAAACAGATTGCCTGTCAGCCTCAGGTAGGATTCAAATTTTGCAGCATGAGATCGGGGGAGTCCTGGGCCCAGGAGGAGCATTGCCCCAGATTTCCTAGGCGGTGCACCACCACTGGCCCTTGCACTGTTTTGTAGGGATGGGTGGATGCGGTTCAGATGTTCGAAATTCGGACCGAACTCGGTCTGTTCAGACGTCTGAACCGAATGTCCGAAGTGAACTCTCGAATGACCGAACAGTTCGGTTGTGTTCGGATGAGTTTGGGGGCAGGAAAAACGTCTTTTCAGGAGAAAAAATATAAAGTTTTTGTTTCAGTTTCATTTCGGTTTCGATAGTGCTATTTTTGACTGTTCAGCCAAGTTTGGCCAACCAGAAGTTGGCTGAGCCGAACCATCAAACCCGAATTCAGGTTTTGAACCAAATGACCGAACATCCAAACTACATTCTGTTCGCCCATCCCTACTGTTTTGGAGGATGGAGGTCTCAGGGAAGGAGGCCGGAGGGCTTCAAGATGCTATGGTGGGAAATGATCTTGTAGCTGGGCTCTGCCTTTTAGATGATATCCTAGTATCCTCTTGCACTGAGGATACTTCTCCAGGGGAGGGGACCCCAACTATCAGGAACAGGATGGCTGTAGTAGTGAGTGATTTGATAATTAGGAGTATAGATAGTTGGGTTTGTGATAGTCTTGAGGAGGACGCATGGTCAACTGCCTGATGGGAGCAAGGGTTGTGGACCTCATGCAACATCTAGACAGGATGTTAGAGAGGGCCAGGGAGGAACCAGTTGTCATGGTACATGTCTATTCCAATGACATAGGAAGGTGTAGGAAGGAAGTTCTGGAAGCTAAATTTAGACTTCTAGGAAGGAGGTTGAAATCCAGAACCTCAAGGATAGCATTATCTGAAGTGCTTCTCCACGCACAGAGCCCCAGAGGCAGGTTGATCTCCAGAGTCTCAATGTGTGGATGAGATGATGGTGCAGGGAGGAAGGGTTTAGATTTGTTAGAAACTGGGGAACTTTTTGGGGAAGAGGGAGCCTATACTGGAAGAATGGGCTCAGAATGGAACCAGACTGCTTGCGCTAAAAATCAAAAAGGTTGAAAAAGATTTTTAAAACTAAGATTTAGGGGAAAGCCAAGAGTTGCTGTGGAGCACGCAATTTGGATGGAAGGAACCCATCATCTGTGGATGGAGTCACAATCCTGATTGATATTTGTGTGGGTTTGTTGCTGCCTGCAGTCAAGGAATTCTATTTGATTCTCAAAATGCAGTCAAAAAGACACAAAAAAATTGGGAACTGAAGCCTTAGAACATCTATTATGTAACTTTGCCTAAGTTTATTATATGTAATGACTAGACCCAGAGCTGAAAGAGGTACACTTGAAAATTAGTCATGGTCCAGGCACTACAAATGAATCAGGCTTACCCATATCAGTTGGTTCAGAAACCAAATGGTCTCTGACTTGGGTGGTGGTAGCATACCAGAGCATGGAGGAGAGGGAGAGTGGTAATAGAGGGCCTGGAGAAGCTTTGAGCCTGGAGGAGCTGCCAAAAACTGGGATCCTGGGGCTGCCTGTTGATGCATGTGGACTTTTCACAGGTCAGATGACTAGATGTGGGTGTATGCGTTGATGCACGTGGCCTGTGCATACACTCACATCTTTCTAGCCAGCATGCACAAAGTTAGTTTACATTTGCCCGCCGGCACCCAAGGTCCACCATCACTTACTCTCCACGGTGTCTTGCCTTCACCACCCCCTAGCATTCCAGGTAAGCAGCAGAAGCTGCCCCTGAGTACTGATTTTTGGACCTGGGTAACCCCCCCAGGTAATCAGGTAACCTGGGAGCACCTTACCAGGTATCCAGGTAACCCAGAGGTACCTGCATACCTGACAGGTTACTTGGGGGTACAAAAAGCAATACCCATGTCACTACTTTTTGGAACACTGTGCAAACACTAAGCTAAAGTTAGTTATGTAAGGTGACTGGAAAGGTTTGGTTGGGTTTGTTTTTTTTTGTTTTTTTTTTAAAAGAGTGGCTACTATACACCTCTTGTATAACATTAAAAAATGAGCTTAAAAGTTCCGCATCATTGATTCTCATATGTCAGTCAGTAATTTCAGGCTTGAGGAGCTTGCTGATAGAACTGCTTGCTAGTCATTTGACGTTTAAAAGCAAAGAGAACAACTCTCTCTTTAAAAAAAATGTCTGTTCCATCAGTGGCAGATCAGAAATTGGTGTGCTGAGAGGGAAATCTGAGTGAGAGGGAAGCCTGTATGGCTCTGCGTGGGAGAGAGTTGGAGAAATCAAAGCCATCCACTTCTTTTTCTATCACTCTACAAGTCGTCCCCTACTGTTAAATATCTGTCTTTGAGCACCTAAGCATCTGTCTTGGAGGGTGTTGCAGAAATTCCCTTGTTCTAAAATTCCTCCCCCCCCCTCTCTCTCTCAAGGAGTGCTGTGCTATAAAAACACACTGTTCAGACAAAATCTCTCATATTATCTTATTACAATATTTTATTGCATTCAATGCATTCTGCAAGTATTCCTTATCAGCTTCTGTATTACAAGGAAGGACACCTTGGATCAATCGGAAAGCTCCTCAAGTGATGAAATGTCACTGGTATATAATCTAAAGAGTGGGCTTTTTAATAAGATGCTGATTTATGATGATATAGACAACAGGCTTTAGCAAGGGAGGTTAAGGTTATCTTCTTGTATGCTGGGTGCATACTGTTGAACAGATGATGTATTTGACTCATAGCTAAGCCTCTTAGCTTCCTAAGAGACCTTGGGTAGCATCTCAGGTTGGGCACACAAAAATGCAGACAGATGAATTTAGTGGGGGTCTCCTGAAGCTTTTGACATACTAATGTCTACACCTCAAAATTGTGCAGCTAGGTTTCCTTAATTGTAAAGCACACAGATCCATGGGTGGAAGGGGAAAGTGTGTGTGGGGGGGGGAAGGGGTATCCACTCCAAAACAAATATATATTTTGCAATTTTTATAGTTCTACAAATATTTATAAATAATTGAAAAGTAGCATTATGTATACATTCTAAATGGTGGGGCCAATTCCATGCCACATGGAGATGGCGCAGCATGTGCACCCGCAACACAAGGTCGATGGCACCTGTACAAACTGTGTGGTTGTGTGTGGCTTCGCATGTGGAGCATAGGATCGGCTCCATTATTCAGTGTGACCATTTCCTGCATTTCCAGCAAGTTTGTGTTCAATTATCATGGTTACTGCACATTTGAGGATTAGAAGAAAGTCATCAAATAAAGACAAGAAATCACAGCCAATATTGACTTAAATTTAGACTAAGGGTTAATGAAATGGGCTAAGGGTGTGAAAAGGGGGAAAGATTCTGCTGTACAATTGTTGGTGCTGTACTTTGAAGTAGGTGCTGGGAAGAATATACAAATACCACTTAAGGAGCTGAACATAACTTATTTGCAGTTAAACAACAAAAAAAGCTACTTGTGTGGGTTGCCTTATGGACTCCATTGAGAAAAGCTGCTCTTTCTGTACATGGCTCTTTCTATAGGGGTGTGCAATTAATTTTTTATTATTATAATAACAAAAATGAAAAATTATGTTTTCTTTTCTGTTATTGTAATAACGAAAATGACAAAATAATAATAACAAAAATAAAAACAAAAACAAATTTTAGTTTTCAAAATAATTGGAAAACACCAAAAAATGTATTTCCAGCTATAACTTTTTTGCTTCTTATTTGGTTCTGATGAAACTTAGGAAGTTTGTACCCCCAGTGGAGGATACTATGAATACCAAATGTTGGAATCATTGAATAAAGGGAACCAATGTTGTAAGCAATTGAATATTGTGATTTTAAGAAAAATGATGATGATGATTATTATTATTAGCATTTATATAGCACCAGCGATGCACCTGGCGTTTTACAAAAAATAAGATAGACATGGGTCCCCCACAGAAGAGTAAGGTAAATTTTTAAAAATATTTCTGGCTCTGGACTGGCTTTTCTGTGATAAATCTATGTGGTGAAAAATGATGCTGTGGCATATTATCATGGATGTATTTTGTGATGTTATTATTTTATTTTATTTTATGGTTTTAGTTGCATATTACTTATCTGTATATTGATATGTTATATCATATTATTAATTATTATTATTATTATATTATATATTTCTTTGTATATATATGTTTGTGGGTATGGCTATGGCGAAAGCTAGCTGAATAAAGTTTATATATATAGATAGACATGGTCTCTGCCTGAGAGCTTACCAAAAGACAGGGGGAGGGGAGACAGGGAAGAGGGAACAGAGGGAGAGACAAGGGAAGCGACATTCATGAGGATGCGAGAACTCAGGTACACTTTCCATGCTTGGTTACAGTAAATTGGGAGTTTACAGATAATGGGGGATAATCCTGGGTGGGGATGATTATCAGGAGTTAGGAAGGGTGGAGTGGAAGAGGTGGGTTTTGAGGAGGGACCTGGAGGTGTGGAGGGTGGGGGCAAGGCGAACAAGGGCAAGGAGGGAGTTCCAGGCATGTGGGGCAGCAAGAGAGAAGGGATAAAGGCGGTTGAGGGAGCAGGGCAGGTGTGTGAGTGTGAGGGGATGGAAGAGGAGCGGAGTGCTCAAACAGAGGTTCAGAGGGAGATCAGGGCAGAGAGGTAGGGGGAGCGAGGTTTTGAAGGGCTTTGTAAGTGAAGACGAGGAGCTAGTGCAGAATACACCCAGGAAGAGGGAGCCAGTGGAGAGAGGAGAGGAGAGGCTGCACATGGTCAAAGCGACGGGCAAGGTGGATGATCCTAGCAGCAGAGATGAGGGAAGAAAGGTGAGAGCGGGGAAGGCCAGCAAGGAGGAGGTTACAGTAGCTGAGGCGTGAGATGACTAGGGCGTGGATGAGAGTTTTGGCAGAGGAGACAGACAGAAAAGGGTGGATATTAGCAATGATGTGGAGGGAGAAGCGGCAGGATTTGGCGACTGTGTCAATGTAGGGTTTGAAGGTAAGGTGTGAGTCAAAGATGAAGCCCAAGCTATGGGCTTGAGGGACAGGAAGAATGAAGGCTCCGTCAATGGCAATTGACAGGGAAGAGGGAGAGGAAGGATTGGGAAGGAAGATAAGGAGTTCAGTTTTCACCATGTTCAGTTTGAGTTGACTACAACTTCTTTATATTCCATCCAATTTGCATGAAACCTGTGGAGGTTATATCCCTTCCAAAGATTACCAATCCTGCCACATTTCAGAAAGATTGGAGAAAGGGTCCTGATGTTATAAGACATTAACCTGAAAATGCATTTCTGAGAGTAACATTTTTATATTTCATTCTGTTTACAAAACATTTGGCAGGAATGTATCCCACACCTTCCCTGTCATCTCTGCCAAACAACAGGACAATTTGATAAAGGGCACCAATTATTTTATAAACAGTTGAATTTATCCCCTTGAAGACCATTATTCAGTTAAATAGCAGCACATGCAGTGCTTGTCAGAGGCAGGCACCTGGTATGGCAGAGGAGGGATAGGAGGGAGGATGGGGAGCAACCCAACAGACTGACAGACATATTCACTGGCCAATTACTGCATACTTCCAGCTTTAGAGGACCAATTGGTGGTGGCTTCAAGGCAGTCATAGGCAGAGGTCCTGAGCCAGGCATAGAAGGGACATAATTGAGACTTTGGGGGTAACATCCCAGCAATCAGGAGACAATAGGCCACCTTCAGACCATCCCCGCCCCCAGGCATATTCTGACTGCGGGAGGGAATGTGAAACCAAGATATGTGTGGGGTGCCGCCGGTCTGAACACCCCCCCGCCCCCGCGACATGGCTTTTCTGGCAAACACCTGAAGTCATACAGAGAAGGATTTCCTGCTCTGTATCGCTGCGGGTGTTTGCCGGCAAAGACACTGGGGGGGGGAGGGCTTTCAGACCCATGGCACCCCATGCATATTCTGGTTGTGCATTCCCTCCAACAGACAAAATATGCAGGGAGGGGGGGAGGTCTGAAAGTGGCCATGGTTTAGAGATCCAGGCAGTCTAATTATCAGCACAATCAAATCCTAAAGCACTGTGACAGAGGACATAAGAGAATCTCTATTGGCTCTTTCTTAAACAAATGGTTCAAAATTCCCAGTAATAAGTGGGGGAGAGGTTGGGGTGGTCACTGCACAGAATGAGGATATTTGGTTGACATTTTTGCTGGTCAGTTGGCATCACAAACAGATCTTATACCACAGTGATACATAACAGAATCCCTGGTATAGGCTCATTCGCTTTATATGCTGTGCAAGCTTATAAAATTGGGACCCTTTATCACATCTTTCCAATATTTGGCAGAGCTAATCCTGAAGGTGTTAAATACAGACCTGAAAAATTTCATTTACACTGGTTGAACTACAAAGATATTGAAGTCAGACATACATCTATAAGTTAATTGCTTATACCACCAGGACTCTCTATCCAATTCTTCTGAAAGTTGGCATAGATAGTAATCTTGGGGAGGGATATACACCTGACAAGTATAATCCACATTAGATGGTGTAAAAAGAAGTTACAGCCAGGAATGTATATGCATATTTTTGCAAAATAACATAATTCAGCCGCTTATAAAATCAGATTCCTTTATCTAATCTTTCTAAAATTTGATAAACATAATGCCATCCATTATAGGTATAATGCCTCAAAGATTCATCCAAATTTAATGAAAAATAAAAACATTAAAGGCAAAAGTGTGTTTTCCATTGAAATCAATGGAAATTGAAAAAGCAAAAATGAAAATGAAATTTTGATATTTACAAAAATGAAAGATTTAAATATCAAAAACTTAAAACAAAAAATAATGGCGTGTTCCTGATGCATACCTCTATCTTTCTAGCTGTTTCCCTTGCTTCTCTAGGTGTTTTAAAGTTCTTACCCATTTCGTTGGCAGGTCTTATCATGTCCACTCATTCTCAATCCTCCTTGTATTTCATGCCACCATTATTCCAGGAACAACTCATAGAGTGTTAGTGCTGGAAAGTATTTTGGGGGTCATCTAGTCTGTCCCTGCACCAATGGAGGCTTCACCTCAAACCCCAACAGATGAATCCACCAACATGCCTTCCTCAGTGAAGCTGCTGAAATCTGCTGGCTGATTCCCTCAATGAACATTTTCCCCTATTGAGGCAATATGAATACTGTAAATATGTTCCTTTCAAATGAAGCACTCTCATTATTAAGGTCAGTGGATGCTCAAAAGATCTGTAATGACAACTCCAGTAGGAAGACCAAGATAATGCCATAGAAAATATGAAAATGGTCCATGAAAATGTTGTAGCATCCTTGATGGTGATCTTTTGGGGATTTGGAAACAACGACTTTGGAAATTCATCAATCAAATTCAGAGATCTGTTTCCTTTAATGAATCCTTGCATTTGAATTTGCTTTAGTTAGCTTATTTAGCAAAATTGAAATTCATTTGATCAGTTCAATTTGACTTCATTTAATTTGTTTAGTTCATTTGCTTACCAAAGAAAGAGAAAACAAAACTAATTAAATTAAGTCAAATAAAACTAATCGAATAGATTCCAACTGCATTAAACAACTGAACTAAGTGAATTAAACAAAAGAGAATAAGGTTCTCAGACACTGCTGGTTTGGGTGATATGGGCTTGCAAAAGTCAGCTAATCACAGGTGATGTATTGTAGGAAAATATCAAATGAACAGATCAAATGGAAAATTTAAAAACAGCAAATTTCAAATTGTATGAAATTATACTAATTAAACAGCAAATTTCAAATGAATGGCATTTAAGGGCTGCCTGTGAACTTGGCTGAAAAATTTGCAAATGTGATGTTAATTTTGAGCAAAAAAGTTCAATTTGCTCTGAATTATTCATTTTGGTTCTTGTATCCTTAAAATGAAAAATGTTCCCAAATACAGGTACATAAGATTAGAGTGTGAGTTTTTGTCATTGGGTGAAATAGAAGAGAACATGTTGTAGCTAGTTAACTTTGTGGACTCATATACATGGAATATTTGATCGTATTTCATGTCCTGCCTGTTCCTCTGGAGTTTCTACTCTCTCTTTCGTTGTCTCTAAAGAATATTCCATCATCTCAGACTTACTTTTTTCCTAATGGCCAGGACGTGCCTGTTGATGAGTAAATTATTTTCAGTTGTTTTTTATAGTCACTAAAAGGCTCTTTAGTTGATCTCTTAAATTTTCTTTCTCCCTTGCTGCATTGGGCTGACCTTGAGCCTCACACTGATAGGTGTCCCTAGCCTGGCTATGATTTTTACCACCCTTTTGTTGATTCATGTCAAGTTCTGTTCTCTTCTGATATGTAGTTCAATTCCTTTCCCTCCTGCATTATATATGGCATCACAGCTACTATAAAAAGTAAGACAACTGAAAAAAGCACTAATAATCAGAGAACAAATCTTGTTTAAAAGATCATGCAAGGTGCTTCTTGTACTGGTGGGGAAAAAAACCTTACCACCCATTAATACCCACCATATATGCTGCAGATGAGAAATGTGGAAGGAATGAGTCTCATGGTCTGTTCCCAATTTCTGTTCTATTGCAGGGAGAGGAGAAGCAAGGGCATGGCTTAAATATGTCTCGGCCGCATGTATCTGAAAGACCACTTTTTCCCCCATGCTCTCTTGTGATTCCTGTGGTCAGCTGGGAACATCCTCTTGCAGATTCCATCTGCCTGGTCTGCATGGTGAGGGCACACAGAGAGGCATTCTGTTGCTCTCCCTATAGAGTGGAACTCCCTTCCCTTGGATGTTAAAGCCCTAGCCTGGGTATTTTCTGGAGGCAATGCAAGATTATTTTTTTTCTTCTTTTTGGCCTAGTATTTAGCAGGCAGATTGTCCGGGATATGGCACAGAGACTGCACTTGTGGCCTTGGTCGATGACCTGTGCCGTGCTTTAGACCAGGGGTTGTCGACCCTTCTGGGCATGTTAGATTTGTCAGCTGCTTTTGATACCGTTGACAATGAGATGTTGGTGATTCATCTGCGGGATCGTGCCGGGGTGGGCAGGATCATTCTAGAATGGTTCTGCTCATTCCTGGCTGGTAGAACGCCCCATGTTGTCTTGGGTGACTATCTCTGCTCCCCAGGACCTCATGTGTGGGATCCTGTAGGATTCTATTCTGTCCCCCTTCCTGTTCAATGTGTATATGCAGCCTTTGGGCGAGGGTGTGAGAGGATTCTGCGTGTGTTGTCATCAATATGCTGATGACACTCAGCTTTGCCTCTTGTTTTCAGCAGACTTGGGCCCCTCAGTATCATTGCTTACTCGATGTCTAACAGCAGCAGGGGACTGGATGAGGGTGAGCCACCTGAAGTTGAATCCTGACAAGACGAAGGTGATGCTGGTGTGGAGTGCTGAGGGAGTGGAGGTCCCCATCGTTGGTGGAGTATATCCCATCTTGGTTCCTCAAGTTCATATTCTGGGGGTTCTCCTCGATTCGCAGCTCCCCTGGATGCCCAGGTGGCAGCTGTGGTGAGGAGTGCATTTGCCAAATTATATCAGGTGCGACGGTTATGGCCTTATGTTTCGGACTGTGATCTTGCCACCATCATCCTTATCCATGTCTTCATCACCTCGAGGTTTGATTACTGTAATTCACTCTATGTGGGGCTACTCAAGGTGACGGTCCAGAGGTTACAGCTGGTGCAGAATGTGGCAGCCCATCTCCTGATGGATACAGTATGGGCCACCAAAAGCACATAACAGTGGTACTCTGTTCTCTTCACTGGCTTCCTGTTGCCTACTAGGCCTGATTCAAGGTGTTGGTGTTCACCTATAAAGACCTATATGGCCTGGGTCCCACCTACCTGCAGAACCACCTCACTCCCTGAGTTCTGGAACGGCCATTGCAGTTGGCCTGTGGTGCCCTTTTGGAGGTCCCCATGTTCGGTGGGGAGCCGCATTGGAGAGGCCGTTCTCAGTTGCCACACTTCGGTTGTAGAACTCCCTCCCCGTGGAGGTTCATTTGGCCCAGGACCTTCCCTCCTTCAGGCATTAATGTAAAACTTGTTTGTTCTTCCAGGCGTTTGGTGAGAGACATGGGTAGGGGGAAGGATGGGATAAGGTTGGGTAAAATTAATGGTTTTATTATTGCTATTAGGGGTGGGAATTCCAGTTCTCCCGAGATCCGATATTGCTGGTATTTTGGTGTATTGGCTTAATCCGATAAATCCAATATTTATCTGTACCGGCATACTGGATTTTTAACATTGGCCACAGTACAGGATTTTTTACATTGCGGCCATTGAAGGCAATAGCCGCAATGTAAAAAATCCGGTACTGCGGCCAATGTTAAAAATCCGGTATGCCGATACCGGTAAATACTGTACCAGGGACATCCGATAATGATACATCCGGTATCCGGTATTCTCCCTGGTGTCCCACCCCTAATTGCTATTGTTTTAAGTTATGTGTATATGTTGTTTTATGCTTTTATATTATACACTGCCCTGAGCTGCCTTTGGCAGGAGGGAGCGGGATAAGAAATTTTTATAATAAATAATAAATATAAATAAATAAATTAAATAAAATCTCTACAGATTGGGCAGGAGGTACAATGGCATGAACTGTGCAAAGAATTTCTGCCAGAGGTTCACAGATTATGGGTTAAGAAGATCTCAACCGGGGTCCCTGTGCACTGCAGGTAGGGTTTGAGTTCTAACTGCTATAAACTCCGCAGTCCAGATAGGAGTTGGGAGCATGTGATTAATGAGTGTACTCAGAGAAGAAGAAATGGGAGGAACTAAATCATGGATCTATGCCATGGATCCATGCCCAAACATCAAATATCCCTTTGGGGAGGAGGGTGGGGAGGGGTTTTATTGCCAGCTGCTATTTTATGTGTTGATTTTATATATGTTATATATTGTAGTTATAATGATTTTATTATGATGATTTTATTGTGTTTTTATGCTGTTTGCCGCCCCGAGCTGCTGAGTTGCAGAAGGGTGTGGGATAGAAATGTTTTGTAAATAAAAATTAAAAAAATAAAAATACCCTCATCTCTACTCCTTTCCCCTGAGTTTGTTTGTTTATTATTATTATTATTAGCATTATTATTATCATTAGCATTAGCATTTATATAGCATCAGCAATGTACCTCGTGCTTTACAAAAAACAAGATAGACACGGTCCCTGCCTGAGAGCTTACAGTCTAGAGACAGGGGGAGGGAAGACAGGGAAGGGGGAACAGAGAGAGAGACAGGGGATGTGACATTCATAAGGATGCGATAACTCAGGTACACGTTCTTGGCTTGTGTTTGAGTGTTTTCAGATGTGACAAGAGCATGGATTTCCACACTTTCTGAAGTGTAGAAACCTGTGCTCTCGTTAAGGCTGAAATCAGCCACCATATGTTAGCCTGGGCCAGAACTTGGGTTTGCACGGGTCATGACGGTGCTTAGGCCAGGCTGTTCCACAGGACCATCCCTAGGAACAGACCAGGCTAAGCGCTGCCACGCCTTGTGCAAAGGACTCTGAGCTGTCACGTGTCTTGGCTCGCTTGCACTTACCCCGGTCTGGGTCTGTGGCAGTTCCAGGTAGCCATGGCAGGCTCATAGACCACTGGGCCACCTGTCAGGGAGGAGGGCAGGCCGCTCCTGGCAGCGTGGGGTGGGGCTGTGCAAATGCACATCTGCACATCACCCCACCCTCTCCCTGCCCCCTCCCTGGCCAATCACGTGTGTTCAGCAGCTGGGCCAAATCCTGCCCATAGTGAGGGCCCTCACTCTGGGCAGGATTGAAGTGTGGCAGCACTCAGCGCTGTCATATATGAAAGCAGCCCTTGATGGTAGTGATTAGGTCACTGGGCCAGATCCAGGAAGTGGAGGGAGACAATTAAAAAACAGCCAAATGTTGGATTTGAACAATAGGCCAGAGGTCTTAGCTATAGGCCTTAGCTATAATCCACAAGCTACTTACTCTAGAGTCACCCTACGGAAGCACTGTGTGTCTACTCTGGAGTAAATGGTCTGTGGCTCACAATCCATCACTGGATTAGCCGAGAAACAGGGAGCCTCCTTTCTTGAGCGAATCACAGCTGCTTGCCGTCTTTTTCAGGGATGCTGAAAAGAAGGCAGACAAAACTGGGAAGGATAATCTTATAACTCTGGATATAATCCTGTCCTCATTGTAGTCAGTAATTCAGCTCCTACTGACTTTAATGACTAGAATGAGCCCTTTGTAAAGGAGGCAGGCACTCAGGATAAAGATTTGAATCGATTACTGAGAGAAAAATGTAAAAATGGTTCATATTTCCCTCTAGCTCTCAGAATGAAAACCCAAGAGCAGCTGAGGGAAGATCTTCTGATTTGTTTTTCTCTTCTAAGAACAAAATGGGCTCATTCATACAAATCACTTGCAGTGGGGAAGTGAACACAGAGCACAGCCCATGCTACCTTACCCAACTGTGAGCGGGCCATGTGAAACTCTGGGTTTACATGGGTTCGCAGTACTAGCACAGGACTGGTATGTGCGGGTTTGGTAATACTACAAACCCCCTTCACACAACACACTTGCAGCAGGGGAAGGAAGATGGGGTTGCACTCCAGGTAAGTTTCCTCCTGCCAGGAGGAAACTCAAGAGTGGATGGGACAATGGCGCCTCAGGCCTCTTTCTGATGCAACTCCACCTTGTGCAGTGTCATGATGTCAATGGTCTGCAGAGAGGAGCAGGGAAAAGGGGTTGTTACACCACCTTCTGACATAATCCTGAAGTCACAAGTGTCCATAGGAGCAGAGCGAGGACAGAAAGGGGACAGGAAAGTCCTTAAGGTCCACACCATGGTGCCCACCCCCCCGTAAGTCCCAGTTCTCTGGGTTAGCCACAGGAGCTGCTGGCTGATCTAGAGAAATCATGGCTTCCCCTGGAGTCCAGATAATCTGGGTCAAAATGTGGGGTCTTCAGATGAAACACAGAATAACTCTAACTCCATGTCCTCTTTCCCACACAGCCAATTGGTTGTGTGAATGAGCTGTAAGGAAAGCCATTTGACTGCTCAGCACAGGTTCCCAAAGTATGTGTCAAAAGGACCCAAGTGATATCAGGCCATCAGTTGATGGGGTCATGATCCTAATTGCTGTTGAATAGACTGCACTTGTCTTTCTTGCTGTCTGGAGTCACAGGACTGTATTTATGTCTCAAAATGGGGTCACACAAGCACAAATTTTGGGAACCACTGTCTTGGGAGGAATCAGTAAACCGAGGAGCAGTAATAGGAGAATGTGCTCTCTATGTCTTTAACTGTGAAACTTGGCTAAGCTAAGCAGCCCTTCTCTTGAGCCTCAGACAGTGGATGCTGCGAAGTGATAATCCAATCCATTGCTTGCTCTTTTATTTCCATCTGGCCCTTTAAAAGAGCAAGGATCTTACAATCCAAATACCTGGCATTATCTGTTAATAAGGCCCATTTCTCTTGGGCTCTTGAGTACACTGAACTGATGTGCTGTCTTCCTGCCCTGACTTGCTTGTCACAAGTGCCCTTATAAGGCTGTCTAAATTACTTTATGGTGCTCGTATGCTGCTGAAAAGAGGGCTGAAATTGCAACGTGTAGGTCCTGGAATGCAGTCAGTTTCATTTAGGCACCCTTAGGGATTCCTGGATACTACAAGATGCTGATTCAGCATGTGACATTCTCTGTTTGGAATCAGGTCAGAGTGAATGATACAGGTTTTTGTTGTTTGTTTTTAAAGGTATCATTGTGCTGCCAGCAGACCTATTTTTGTAAAGAGACAGAAAACCCAAGAGGTAGAAATGTGTGGCTTCTTAAAAACCCAACAGAATTTCTTGGGTTGCATCCTTGATGATTTTTTAAATCATTCAATTTGTATGCTAAAGTTTTGCACTAGGACTGAAATGAATAGTAGGGATGCGCGAACAGATTGTGGTTCGGGTTCGGCCATTTGGTTCAGTCCGGTTGGGTTTGGCCGTTCAGTTCGGCCGTTCGGTTTGTTCACCGCTTCAAATTCGGCCATTCAGTTCAGTCCTGTTTGGTTCGGGCATTCAAAAAAAGTCTCTCTGTGCGAGGAATGATGGCCCCAGACCCATGTTGGTGGGTCCTGGGCTAGAAAGGCAGTTTGGTAGGTCTGCCACAGCCCTCCCTGCCAGTAACTTGGCACCAGAACCCTAATGGCGGATCCTGGGGCTGGAGTGGCTGTTTTTTGGTGCTGTGGAAAGACATCGCCTCCGTGCGAGGAATGATGGCCCCCAGACCCATGACGGTGGGTCCTGGGGCTGGAGTGGCAGCTTCTGGATATTGGCCACAGCCCTCCCTGCCTGTAAATTTGCCCCAGAACCCTGGAGGCAGGTCCTGGGGCTGGAGTGGCTGTTTCTTGATGCTTTGGGAAAATTGCTCTCTCTGCGAGGAATGATGGCCCCGGACCCATGATGCTGAGTCCTGGGGTTAGAAGAGTGGCAACTTGTAGATATTGGTCTCAGCCCTCCCTGCCTGTAACTTGTCCCCAGCACCCTGAAGGTGGGTCCTGTCACTGGAGTGGCTGTTTCTTGGTGAAGTGGAAAGACATCACCTCCATGCAAGGAATGATGGCCCCAGAACAATGATGGTGGGTCCTGGGGCTGGAATGGCTGTTTCTTGATGCTTTGGAAAATTGGCTCTCTGTCCGAGGAATGATGGCCCCAGACCCATGATTGTGGATCCTGGGACTAGAAGAGTGGCAGCTTGTACATATTGACCACAGCCCTCCTGTAACTTGGCCCCAGAACCCTGATGTTGGGACTTGGGGCTGGAGTGGCTGTTTTTGGTGTGTCGGAAAAACATCGCCTCCCTGTGAGGAATGATGGCCCTAGACCCATGATGGTGGGTCCTGGGGCTAGAAGAGTCGCAGCTTGTAGATATTGGCCACAGCCCTCCCTGCCTGTAACTTGGCCCCAGAACCCTGACAGTGCATCCTGGGACTGGAGTGGCTGTTTCTTGACGCAGTAGAAAGGCATCGCCTCCATGCGAGGAGTGATGGCCCGAGACCCATGATGGTGGGTCCTGGGGTTAAGGTGGCAGCTTCTGGATATTGGCCACAGCCCTCCCTGCCTGTAACTTTTCCCAAGAACCCTGGCGGCGCATCCTGGGGCTGGAGTGGGTGTTTCTTTCTTTTTTTTCCCAAAAGTTTATTTTGAAATTTCAGTTTCCTTGTACAATTGTTTATACAACGATAAGGTAACGGAAAGAACATCCACAGTTTAGATACATCTATCCACATTGGCCAAGATGAAGAAACTCTTTCATGGAGTCATCTCCATGATCGGACACGTCTCCCTGAGATCCAACCGATTCTTTCTTATGTCTTGTTTAAATGAGAACTGACGTGTATAGATAGTTTGGTAACTTTATTAGAGTTTGAATAGCTTCCTGTATTCTTCTTTTCCCATCTTCTCTCCTTCTAACACCGTGATGATTGGGGACCACATTTCCTCGAAGCTTTGGGCTTTACCTTTCAGACTATGGTGTAGCTTTTCCATTGTGAACATTTACTACAACCTATTGACCCATTCTGTCTTTGAAATCTCTTCAACTCCTTTCCAGTGCCTAGCGATTATATTTAAAGTGGCTAGGAACATTATTTTACAGGACTTTCGGTAGGTCTGTTTGTTTCTTACTTACGGGTATAAACCCAGCAATGCTATCTCTGGTTTGAACGGGATTAACTCCCCCGCTACCTTATTTACCATCTTCCACATCTTTCCCCGAAAGACTTGCACCCTACTGCAGTCCCACCAGCAGTGTCGGCAGTTGCCTCTTTCCCCGTATCCTCTCCAGCATAAGCCTCTCTCGCTAGGGGTAGTCTGGGTAAGTCTTGTCGGGGTCAGGTAAAATCTTAGAACCAGCTTAACTTGGGTTTCCTTCACCTCTAGCGAATGTGCACATGTATTCATTTGCTGCCAGATCTTTTTCCTTTCTTTTTCCCCTCTTTCCATCTTTAGATCTTTACTCCACTTATTTAGATATGTTATTGAGTTATCATATAGTTGGTTCTTAAGTTCTCTATATATCTTACCCACCCTCCCTGCTGTCTTATTTTACTCAAATAGTATTTCCTCCGGTTTGAATGGCGCCCTGCTAAAGCTCTCTTTGTTTTGCAGGCATGTCCCGAAGTTCTGCAGCTGTAGATATTGGAAGGGATCTACATTCTCTTGGAGCAGTTCCTCCAGTCATTTGTGCGTCAGAAACCTCCCCACTGAGAAAAAATGCTGCATTCTGGCCATACCCTTTCTTTTTAACGCGTTCCTCAGAGTAGGAGCCAAGTGCTGCTCTCTAGCCTGTATTGAGTCTATTGTTGTATACGGGGAGAGTCTGCCCTTTATGCCCACCTTTTTTTGCATTTTAGCCCAGTATTTTTGGAGTGTGCCCACGAATGGTTGTGCTCTTCTGTGGTCGCTTCCCATGGGGCCTCTGTCCACTATAAGGTCTTTTAGGGAGTTAACCTGGAGTCATTCTCCTTCTAAGCTCACCCATTCCAGGGCCTCTGACTCCCTATACCAGTCAGGTAGAGCATTCAGGGATGCCGCCATGTGGTAAAGTCTTACATCTGGTAAGTTAATCCTTCCCTTCTCCTGGGGGTACATCAAGGCTAGTTTTTTTTATCCTTGACTTCTTACCATTCCATATTATTTCCTTCATCAATGAGTTATTCAACCTATAAAAGGAGTTTGGAATGTGAATAGGTAAAGTCCTAAATCTGTACAGGATTTTTGGCAGTATAATCATGTTATACAGATTTACCTTCCCCAGTCAAGATACCATTAACTTTTGCAATAGTTTTACCTCTTCCCTTAGCTTCTGAATTAGTGGGATGAAGTTGGCTGAATATATATCCTTTAAGTTTTTTGTGATTGTGACTCCCAGATACTTGATTCCCGATTTTGCAATAGGGAATGGGGACATCTTTTTAAACTTCTCTTCTTGCTCTTCGCTATGTCCAAAAGTCAGAGCGAAGGATTTTTCTTTGTTAATTTTATAACCCGAGATCTCCCCAAACAGGTCTATTACTTTAATGAGTTCTGGCAGAGATTTCTCAGGTTCCGCTATGTAGATAAGCAGGTCATATGCGTATAATGAGAGTTTCTCTGTATGTTTCCCTATTTGGATTCCTGCAATTTTGCTATTTTGTCTTATAGCACTCGCCAGCACCTCCAGGACCAGGTTAAAGAGCAGGGGCAACAACGGACACCCCTGCCTGGTTCCTCTCTAAATCTGGAAGTATTCTGAGAGTTTGCCATTAATCATTAGTCTTGATTGCGGGTTTTTGTAAATCGCCCTTTGCCAGCTCAAAAAGTTTCCCTCAAAACCCATTTTTTCTAGTACCATGTGAACAGACAATCCGGTGCCGCAAAGTCAAAGGCCTTCTCTGCATCGGCAGAGATGATCATGGCAGGTTTTTTTTCCTTCGGTAGTGCATAAATTATATTAATTGTTTTCCTAATGTTATCTTTCCCTTGCCTGCCTGGGATGAATCCTGACTGATTTTTATGAATTATTTCACCAATTATCACTCTTAATCTGGTGGTAGGTATTTTGGAGAGCAGTTTGAAGTCTGTGTTCACTAGGGAAATGGGCCGATAGCTACCACATTGGTCTGCCTGTCTTCCTGGCTTGTGGATTAGGGTAATCAGGGCCTTAAAGAAGTCCTGTGGCATCCCCTTTTCTCTCAGAATATTATTGAATACCTCTGTGAGTGAGGTAAGGTGTCAACGTTGGTGAGAAGGCTTTATAGAATTCATTGGGGAATCCATCTGGGCCCCCGGCTTTATTGTTTTTTGAAGATGCTATCACATCTTTCACCTCTTGTTCTGAGATTGGTACGTTCAGGAAGAGGCCCTGAGCTTTACTTAGTTTAGGCAGTTGTATGTTCTTTTGAAAAGCAGCGATGTTTGCCCTCTCTGGTCTTTGAGAGCTGTATTTGCCCTTATAACATTCTACAAAGGCCTCCTGGATGTGTGAGTAGTCCGTTCCTCTCTTGCCCCTTGCATTTTGGATGACCGAAATATATGCTTTCCTTTGTTTACTTTTAACCAGTCTTGCTGAGGTCTTTCCCGCTTTATTATTTGCCTCATAGAAGTGGCATCTGATTTTTGTAGTTGATTTTTTATTCTCTCAAGCTCTGAAATATTAATGATTTCTCTGTTCTTTATTATCTCTTGTTTTAGGAGAGGGGAGGGTGCAACTTTATTTTGGGCCTCTAGTTTCTGCAACTTTGCATATGTTTCTTTCACTAGTTTCCTCTTATCTTTTAATATTTTTGCCTGTAGTGCAAGTAATCTTCCCCTAATTACCACTTTTTCAGCCTCCCATAAAATTGTCGGGGATTGAACTGAATTAGTATTAAGCTCAAAGTACTCTTCTAGTTCTCCCTGGATTTGCTTTTTGTTTGACCCTTTATTAATAATATTTTTATCCATCTGCCAATTAGCATTCCTGCTATTACCCCCTCCTGTCTTTCACAAGGTAGTTGTGATCAGACAGGACAGTTGGGATGATAAGGCATTTTTGGCATCTGTGTGCCTCAGTTTTATATGTTAGTACATACTCTATTCGCGTGTAGCTATTGCATTTAGCTGAATAGAAAGTGTAATCTCACTCTGACCCATTGACCTGCCTCTACCAGTCTGTCCACCCACATGATTCTATTAATTTTGCAATTTTTTTCTGTTCCACTCTGGGTTCTTTTTGTCTGGAATGATCCCGCTGCATTAGGGTGATATTTAGGTTCCCCTGAATAGTTACCCAGTCTCTCGCATTGTTTGCTACCTTCTTTAAATATGTTTCAAAGTACTCCAGCCTCCCCTCATTGGGGGCATATAAATTGACTAGTGTCATCTTTTTTTCCCTCCAAACTACCAATAACACAAAGGAACCTGCCCTCATCATCCTTAATAACTTTCTCTGTTAAAAAGGATTTGTTTTTATTAAAACCAATAATAACTCCTGCTTTCTTTGTCTTTGCACAGGAGGAGTATAATTCTCCCATTTTGCCATTTGCAAATCTTTAGGGATGGGCGAACAGATCGCGGTTCGGGTTCGGCTGTTCGGTTCGGCTGCGTTCGGTTCATCCGTTCGGTTTGTCTGAGTTCGGTTCAGCAGTTTGGTTAGTTTGCCGGGTTTGGGTTCGGCCGTTTGGTTCGGCCTTTCGGTTGTTCGGTTCGGCCGTTCGGGAAATGTTGTTATGGGTGTTTTTGTTGTTTTTTATATTTGTTTTGGTTTTTTATTGGGTTTCATATGGTTTTCTTTTGTTTTTTATTTGTTGTTATATGGGTTTTTTTAATTTATTTTTTAAATCTAATATATCTATCTATCTACACTAAATCTAACTGCTATTAACTATTCTAAATGCTATGAACTAAATGGATTATCTAATAAGTACACAGACCTACTCCTACAAACACTACAACGAAATCACTAATGCTATCTCTATCACTAAGCTAGCTCCTACAACTACTATCCCTAACGTATCTCTCTCTCTCTCTCTGGGATGGGGGGGGGGCAAACAAACATCACAAGGTTTCAGTTTAAGGTTTAAGTTTCATTTCAGTACAAAACTGAAATGAAACTAAAAGCAATCTAATAATCATACTCAACGCCTGCTGTTCAGGAACAGTGACTAGCTCAGAAGGTGTTGGGAAGGGGGGAGGCAGATAGTTTCATTTCTTGAAAGCCTCTCCACCCCTGGTGCCTGGAAGTCTGCTCCTCAGTGACTAGTATTACCCCGCCCTGTCACCTTACAGTGAACCTTTTTTTTGCCACCCGAACTCACCCGAACGCAATCCGAACTGATCAAACTGTTCGGTCATTTCGACGTTCGGTGTTCTGTTCTGTTCAGTACGTTTGTGTTTGTGTTCACGTTTGGTCGTCCGAACAGGCCGAGTTCAGGCCGTACTCCGAACTTCCGAACCATGTTCCTACAAATCTTATCACATCTTTTCTCAGTAGAAGAAAGAATATTCTTGCTCCCTGCTCTTTTATTAAATTCCAAACTCTTTTTCTTTCTTATGGGGAGTTTAGCCCTCATATATTAACATAAACAACAGTCAGTCTCCTTTCTCAACTTGTCTAGCTGTTCTGCCACTGTGCTGGATTGGTCTTCTAGCGAGGAGATTCTACCCTCAGCCACCTCTATCCTTCTTGTCACCCTCTCTAGTTTTTTGTTCCCTTCATCTACCGAGTGCTTAATCTTCCTCATCTCTGTTTTCAGTTCTTTTTTCATATCCAGGAGTGGTTTATGTAAAGATCTCTGCTCACCTTTCTCCCGGTCTGATTCAGATGAGGCCTGCTCCTCTTCTGCCGCCATTTGCATCCTTCTTCCCCCGCTCTCCGCATCACTAGGCCCCGCACTGATTTTTTTCTGGCAGAAGTGTTCCAACGCGTTGTTTTGTGAAATCTTTTGTTTGTTTTTATTTCTTCCTGCCATTTCTGAGCTGTCTCAGATTTTTCCTCTTTTTAAAACCATGTGCAGGTTTTGGTTTTAGAGGACGTGGAGCTCAGATGGGTCCAAGCTAGCCGCTCTGACGCATGTGCAGATCCCCTCAGAGTGGCTATTTCTTGATGCAGTGGAATGAAGACTCTCTATGCAGGGAATGGTGGCCCCAGACCCATGATGCTGGGTCCTGGGTCTAGAGTGGCAGCTTCTGGATATTGGACACAGCACTCCCTGCCAGTAACTTGGCCCCAGAACCCTGGCAGCAGGTCCTGGAACTGGAGTGGCTGTTTCTTGATGTGGTGAAATGACATAATCTCTGTGCAAGGCATGCTGGCCCTAGACCCATGATGGTGGCCACAGCCCTCCCTGCCTGTAACTTAGCCCCAGAACCCTGGCGGTGGGTCCTGGGGATGGAATGGCTGTTTCTTGATGTGGTGGAAAGACATCGCCTCCATGCGAGGAATGATGGCCCCAGACCCATGACGGTGGGTCCTGGAGCTAGAGGGGCAGCTTAAAGATATTGGTCACAGTGGCATGAGAGGCAGTAGGGCAGGCAGACTTGGACATTGGCAGCAGGGAACTCAGATAGGCTAGCAAAGACTGTGCATCATGAGAGAGAGAAAGCCAGGCAGTGTCGGATAGGTGGGCTGAGATTGTGTAGCTAGCCATAGGCCAGCTGGCAGGCTTACAGTTTGTTTTCCAGTGCCACCCTGTGTCATGAGGTCAGTCAGATAAGGTGGCTGAGGCCATCTGGTATGAGAGGGAGAGGGAGAGGGGCAGGGCAGGGCAGGGGCCAGGCATTGGGAGGGAGGGACAGCACCTCAGCAGCACAGGAGCAGTAGTCCTAGCCCAGATTGAGGAGGAGGAGGAGCCCCATCCCAAGATTGCCCTGGGCATGGGATGGCATGTGCCACTATACCATCACTCCTTGTCCAGGGGCAGCTCGGGGAATCCAACCAGCGGAAGGTTCACCTTCAGGAACAGCAACTGCTCCATCAACTTGGCCCCCAATCTCAGGTGGTGCGTGGAGCAAATGTCCCCCGCCATGGAGAACACCCTATCACTGGGGACACTGGTTGATGGGCAGGACAGGATACCCTTGGCCACTTTCGACAGGGCCGGCCACACGTTGGCCTTTCCAGTCCAGTAGGCCAAGGGATCACTGCTGGGATCAATGCCTAGCTTCTCCTCCAGGCACCATCATACTCCCTCTGGTAGCTATGGGAGGGCACCACCTGTCCCACTGCCCTCAGCCACACTGCTTGCCCTTTTATGCTGGGCCCCATGCTCCCCAAGTGGACTGAAAAGAGGAGTAGCTGCTGGCAAAAGTAGGGGTCCTGCTGCTGCTCATCCTGCTTCTGGTGCAGTTGCTACCGATGGGCTGGTGGCAGGGATAGACCCAGATGACTGGAAGGGGTCGCTGCTCCCACTCCCACCATCTCAATGGGCATCCTGCTGCATGGCCCGCTGTGCCTGCCAGACGTTCTGCACCAGCGTACCCTTCCGGAGTCCATAGACTGCTGTCTCGCGTGCCATGCTGCACTTAATCCTGGGGTCCAGCATGGTTGCCAGAACATATTCATCCCGGCACAGGAGCTCGTCAAAGCACATACTCAGCCCCGCCTTCAGCTTCCATGCCAGGTCAAGCGCCTCATCGGAGAGCTTCCTGCCCAGAGGGCCACAATTCCGCCCCCTGAGAATCTCGTCCAGGCTCCTCTTGAGACTATGGACCAGCGGGGTCACCTGGCTGAGGGTGGCGGTGGAGCTGCTCATGGTCTCCGTCACAGCCAGGAACATTCTGAGGACAAAGACCGTGTGAGCTAGAATCTCCCATTCCTCCCTGTTGTACCCTGGAGGTGCCTCAATGTCTGTCTTCAGTTCCACCTGATGTAGGGTGGCTTTCTGCTCAAGAAGCTGCTCAAGCATCAGGAAGGTGGAATTCCACCTGGTGGAGACATCCTGGATGAGTGTGTGCACCAGGGACCCTTGTTCAACCTGCTTCTCCTGGAGGAGATCGCTGCCCTTCACGCTGCGGTTGAAGAATTCCACCAGCTTCCTCCCCCATTCGACCAGGGACTTAAGGATGCCTGGCCCAATCCCCTTCTTCCCCAAGCCCAGAGTGTCCTTCACCACAAGATTGAGGGTGTGTGTGGTGCAAGGGATGCTTGCAAAGCACCCGTCATGGAATGCCTTTATGATATTGGCCGCGTTGTCCGTGACCACACACCCCTTGGTGAAGACTGCTACTGACGTGACCCACTCCCTCACCATGGAGGCCAGGGCTGCCTTGAGGTTCCTTGAGGTGTGGGAGTTGTCCATGACTTGTGCCTGAAGCAGGGTCCACCTATACCCTGCTTCAGGACCCCTTCTGCCACTGCCAAGAGCTGCCTCTAGGTCCTGCCACCAGTGTGCAGTCACTGCCAGGTAGGCGTGCTGGGTGTTTCTGGTGGACCACAGGTCAGTGGTGAAGTGGACCATGGCCCCCACCAGTCCTGCCAGCTGCTCCCCCACCTGCTCCTTCAAAGCCCTGTAGAGCTGTGGCACCACAGTCCAACTCAGGGTGGAGCGGGAAGGCAGCTTAAAGTTGGGGGCCAGGAACCCAATCAGCCACTGGAAGCCCTTGTCCTCCCCAATTGACAAGAGCTGGCCATCCAGGGCTATCATTTATGCCAACAGGCACTTTTCTTTCTCTTGGAAGCCAGTGCCATGGCGTCCTTCCGATGGCCTTGACAGATCCCCCCACCCCAGCTCCTCCATGGTGGGCTGACGGCGCTACTGGCGAGGCTCCTGCTGCTGTCCTGCCCCATATTGCTCCTGCTGCTAGAGGCAGCAGGAGTTGGTGCAGGACACTGGCCCACTGAAGGAGCCGGGCATCTGGACGTTTCAGTCGGGAACCCGCTGGCATCCACTTCCCCTGCCTTCCCGCTGAGCAGCAGAGCACTGTGGCATGACTTCAGGTGCCTCGCCATTGTAGTTGTCCCAAGATTGGCAAGCACCTGCCCATGCTTCACCACCTTATTGGACAACGTGCACTCCACCTTTCTGGGATCATCTGCCCGCACCTGCTTAAAATGATCCCCTCCTGCCTTCTTTCCCACCCTGGATGACGCACTGCTGCCAGCTCTGCTGTGAGGGGGAGAACTTGGTGGCTCTGGTGACACAGCTCTGGGAGGATGCTCAGCCATCGCCTCAGCTCCACACATCTCCTCTGCAGCACTAGTGTCTGCCTCTGACTCACTGTCTGAGATCACGGTGATGTCCCATGAAGAGGAGTGCTGGGACCCTGAGGCTAGACTGCCCGTGCCTGCCATGCTGCTGGCACTCTCCCTGTGCAGGCCTCTGTAGCTCCCTGCTGGCCTCTGTAGCTGCTGCTGCTGCTGCTGCTCTCCCTACTAACATTGCCCAGGGATTGGGCCCTGGCTCTATAAGTCAGGGTGGGATCCACCACCTCTGGACTGCTGGGGATCGCCTTGACAGTGGGGGACATTGGTGGCCCTGGAGGAATATCGGAGGCAGCAGCAGCATCTACTCCAACACCAGCAGAGACAGACGCAGCCTCAAGTCCTGCAGGCCTTCCAGTGTCCTCCATGGCAGTGGAGGAGGGTACTGCCAGGAGGCAACGCTGAACTGCTGAAGCCTGTTGCCCTAAAGCAGGCCTGCTGAGTTTGGGGTGGGTGGATGATGTGCTCTGCCTCTGGCTACTGCAGCTGCCTGCTGCCACTCCCCTGGAACAGCCCCTCCCACCTCTGTCACATGCCCCATTGCCTCCCCTATGGGCAGCAGACTGGCCTCTCCTTCCCTTCTCCATTTCTCCTTCCCAAATAATGTTTCACTAAGCTAACTCCTACAACGGTCTTCTCTCTCTCTCTTTATATATATATATATATATATATATATATATATATATATATATATATA
>QEPC01001035.1:493438-503759 GCA_003113815.1 Sphenodon punctatus | reverse complement strand
TTGTTGCTCACTTGTGTTCCAATGTTAGACACAGACACTTCTTCATAAAGATAAGAAGTAAGTTTATTGATTACATAAGCAAGATAGTTGATACAGAGTGGTTACTAGAAATCAAAGGTAAGCATAACGCATTCCTGATCTATACTGTTTGAGTTCCTACATAGGCATCTTACCCTATAAAGGTCCATAAGCTTCTTGTTCCTCAGTCATAAAGGTAGAATGACTGGGCACTGGCTTCTTAGTTGGTAAAGAGCAAAATCGTCCTCTCAGTTCATGTTTCTCCAGCCTAGCTGCTGGCAGGCAGGCTTTCACATGTAGATCAGCTCTCAAGATGGCTTTAGGATAGAAGAGCTCCAAGGTGGCTCACTGACCACTTTAAATAGTTTTTCCCCTTCTTTGTGTCTGTTCCTCACTTTGGGGAATCCTGGGGTCGGTCACGTAGGCAACCCAGGCAAATGTGGAAGTCAATCTACATCTCAACAGGTCTGTCTGGCAAGAGTCCTCAATACCCATCCTTTCTCTCTCTTTGTATTTCCTGGAGCTTGTCACGTGTTACAGCTATGATATGTTTTTTTCAGTTCTCCATTGTAACATTACATGCATGTGGAACCTTTTGTATTACACATTAACCAGACTTGTTGTCTACACGTATTACAACATTACAGACATGTGGAACCTTTTGATTTACATATTTACCAGGCTTGTAGTCTATATGTGGGCGCATGTTACACGTGTGTGATGCTATGTTCCTCCGTGACAGCCTCCCCCCATAAGATTGCATGTGGAGAGGGCACGGCAGAGTCCCATAACATGCTGCCTTCCAGTGACACCACATTTTTGTTGTTTTAGCCACCGGAACTCACCCGAATGTGATCTGAACTGACTGAGTTGTAGCTGCCAATGGGTTCTGTACCCAGGCAACCAATGCTAGGTCTGCTGCAGCTGCCGATGCTGGCTATATGCTGTCTGTGCCACGGGTTCTGTACCCTGGCAACGCTAGGTCTGCTTACTGCAGCTGCCAATGCTGGCTATATGCTGTCTCTGCCATCTCAATCCTCAATCTGGGCTTCTGTTGCTGTGCTGAGGTGCTGTCCCTCCCTCCCAATGCCCGGGGTCCATCCTGCCTGTCTCACTAGATGACCTCGGCCAGGCGATCCAACTGACCTCATGATGCATGGTGACATTGGGAAGTTGTAAGCCTGTCATCCGGCCTCCAACCCTGCCAGTGCCAAGGTCCCAGCCTGCCTTCCCCACTGCCATGCCTCCCATGCCATGCTGCCTGCCTGCCCACGTGCCCAAGATTCAAGTCTGACTCAGTCTGCCTGCCTGTCGGCTTGCCCTTGCTAACTCTGTGTGATCTCCCACGCTTACCTGACAGTACTAAAATCACGCAGCTGTTGTCTGATGGCCCATGGGTGCTCTGCCCTTGCAAATCCTAATGTGGCCACACAATCCTGCTGCTACTGTCTGCTTCTGTATGAGAGCTCTTCCCTAACAAATCATACTATGCTGGCTCCATGGGTGCTGTGCATACAGGCAAATCCTTCTGCTGCCGTCTCTGCTGTGCCATGTCATTCCAGGCAGGGATGACTGTCCACCCACTGCATCAAGAAGTTGCCACTCTAACCCCAGGACCCACCATCAGGGTTTTCTGGGGCCCTCACAAAGAGTTGTCATCCCACCTTTTCTTTATGAGTTAGCAACGTGCTGTGTTCATGGAGAGAGAGTGTTTCCCCGCTAGCAGGAGAGACCATCACGATCCCACCCATGCTGTCACACATCTGCATTATATGGCCAGAGAGAGAGGCTCCCCACTAGAACAGAGAGGAGGGAGGTGGAGGGGGGGAAGGTGCATCCAGCTCAACCCACCACGCACCACCTTCCAGAACCGAAAGCTCTCATCTGTGCCCCCCACCAGCCTACTCCTCCGCACTACACCCACCCACAGATGCCTGCTGCCAGACACAAGCCCTGCCCCTCCTAGGGGGCTGTCTGAAAGTTGAGGCCCTGCTGGCACATCTTGGGGCTTAATATGCTATGTGTGCTTCTGCTGTCAGGTAGGTATGTGACAAGCTGTATACAATCAGGTTATGCCACTTGTCAGAAGCGGCACAGAGGGATAAAAGATTGGAAACTTCAGACAAAGCAGGTAACAGCAAATATAACTTTATTAAACCTTTAACTATACAAACATTCTATAGATTGAGAAAACTATAAACAAACATACAAACAAAGGAAACAAACTTAGGGGTTTGTGGAGGAATGTGGGGGAAAGGGGAAATGGGTCGGTGGGTCCAAGGGCAGGCACATCCTCCTCCACCTTGTACCCATGGTTGCACGCAAATGCAATGGTCCCCTCCATGGAGGCCTTCCACTTACTGACCATCTGGTGGTGCAGTTCCACCTCCTCCCTCTCTGAGAGGAGGCACTTCATATAAGCCACCGCAGAACGCTCGTTGGCATGGAGCTGCCAGAACCACACCACCAGCCATGGAGTGTATTCAGCCCCGCATGCCATCCATTTATTTTTGGATGGGCCCCTCAATCTCGGCCCGAAAAGCCCTTTCCTCCATGGACTCCTGCTGGTGGGCTTCCGACTCATCTGTGGAGCTGGTAGGGGAAGGCCTCAGGTGGCGCCGTTTCGGCCGGGCCTTTCCAGGCCAACTCTGCTCCTCCACCCCAGAGTCCGTGCGTCTGCCGCTGCGCCTTCCAGCCAGTGCCACACCACACTCCACCGTGAGGTGGTGGACATTATTGGCATGGGCGATGAGCCCATATGTGGTCCCCTGACTGCCCCGCTTCATATGTTTTCTGCAGATCTAAAGAAGATAAAAAGATAGTAACATAAGAAGTGCCATACTGTGTCAGACCAATGATCCGTAGACTGTCAAGCTGTGCCTACATTCTGTCTCCACAAGTGCGTGGCTGGCCAATCTCTCTCCTTGCAGGGGACTTCCTAACAGGTCATAGGGCAATCCATTCCATATTGTTCCAGCCCCCGTGCCTTACCGTACATATGACTGTTTTTCTGTCTCTCGTGAGGTCATACCACCTCCAGACCAAAGACCTCACCTTCCTGGTGTCCTCAACTGGCTCTGACCTCCGCCTTGGGATTCTTCTGGCCCAGGCACAAGTGGCGGAGTGGGCATCGGATTCGTCATCCTCTCTGAAACAGGAACACATAAACAACATCACATACTATCATGCATTTATGATATTGCTTCTAGTCCTCCCTCCTTGGGGTCCCCGGCTGGCAGCACGTGCAAAGAAATCCTGTCCTTCTGGAGGGACAGAGGCCCCCACTAGGCGGGATGCAGCATGGCACTGGCATTTGCAAATCTTCCCCTTCTTTGGACTAGTAGAGCCTGCCAGGCAACATGTGCAAATCCTGCACTTCTGGGGGATGCTCGTGGCTAGGGAGGGCAGCTGGAGGGAGAGAGACACTTGCTAGGGATGACTGGCAGCCTGGCATGTGTTTGGGTGGGTGCTTCCTTCGGTTCATGCCTGACTGCTGGAAGAGCCCCCCCATCTCCCCCCGCACATCCTCTCTCTCTCTGTGGCAGAGACAGACATCCGCTGCCAGTCACCCACTGATGCCCGCTGTTTGTTCCTGACTGCCAGTGCCCACCACTACACACCCACACACTCGCATGCCAGTAAAGGATAGTATTCTTCTTGTCCTCAAAGTTCTATGGAACAATAAACAAAAATAAACTTTACAAACCTGGCAGCAGCAGTGGCACCCTCTTGCTCCTCTGACGAGAAGGAGCACAAGTCGACCACCACCTCCCCCGAAGGTCCAGCGGTGGCAGGCTCTTCCTCAACCTCCTCCACCATCCTCACCTTCTTCTTCAGCCAGTTCCTTGTAATTTTCCTCTTCATTTTTTTTTTCAAACAGCCACACAGTCACCAACCAATCCAACCGCAACCAAACCAACCCAGTCAAACCAAACCAAACCAAACACACACACACACACACTCTCTCTCTCCAGGCAAAGTGTGCACATGCTCTAATTTCCGGTTTCTGGTTTCCGACGCGATCACGGAACCATGATACACCCCCACCGAACTGAACCACAGAACTGAACTTGGGTCCCGGACCAAATGACCCAACACAGTTCCTGGACCGAACGGCTGAAACGCAATCTGTTCGCACATCCCTAATGGGTGTGACTTGCTATATACTTTATATATTATACTTATTTCTCAGAGGGACTTTTTTTTCTTTTCCCTGAAGCTGAAGTTCCCAAGTGGGGAGTAACAAAAAGTGTTATTTATTGAAAATAAATGATGAGAAAGTTAGTCTTGCCCTGCAGTTAGAACTTAATGCAGACAATAACTAAGACTCAGATGAATGTTCATTGCACTATGCAGACAATCTTAATACTGTGTTCATTAAGTATGAGCTACAACAAGGTTTCCAACTCATTATACACACCAATTTTTTAATCAGTGAAATTCACCCATGTTCCACTTATCCTTTCCTTTAGCAAACATTTCAGGAGCAAATTTGATTACATTAATAGTGTTTGTTTATTTATCTTTCTCCTTTAATGTCTGTGTGTCTGCAATGCACCCATCACTGTGAAAAATGAACCATTTAAAAATAGTCATTGATCTTCATAAAGAGGCCAGTTTGTCTCCCTCTCCCCTCAGGTAGAAGCGTAAACAGGATATGTAGCAGACAGTAATATGGGCATCAAAAACAGCACTTTTGAGAATGAGTTCGCAGGTAACTATCCAGAGACCAGGGCCCTTTCAGAGTGAGTACCTGCAGCTGGCCTGAGCTGGGGGAGGAGCCCTAGGAGACTGGGAGCTGATTGGATGTCCCTGCCTCCCCTTCGCAGGTAGCTATTCAGAGGACGGGGCCCTTTGGACGTCAGCCAAAGGCTGACGTCCAAAGGGTGTTGCCCGTTGGAGGGCCCGTTAGCAGGACTGCAGTGACAGTGCCCTACCCCCCGTCATTTGCAAGACCAACATCCCTAATGGAGAGGACATGTGGCCACCGTGCTGAGGAGGACTATGCTGTAACCAACCCACCAAGATGCCTGTCCTTCTCTCCCACCCCCTCTCTCACCTCTCCCCCTTCCCTCCCACCTGTTTCCGCCCCTACTTCTGTCCCCTCTCCTCCTGCCTCCCACCAAATCTGTCCTCTTTTCTCCGTCCCCACACCTCTTCCTCCTCCTCCCCCATCACCACGTTGTGCCCTCTGCTCCACAGCCCATTATACACCGATCCTATTACCCCCCTTCCCCTAATCTTATCCCCATTCGCTGTCTCCCTCCTGATAATCTCCCATTCTCCTGTTCCCTCTGGAACTGTTGCTCCTCCTCTAATAAAGCTCCCTATATTCATGATCTTTTCTTTTCTAGCTGCCTTCACTTTCTCGCCCTTACTGAAACCTGGAACTCCCCCACTGACTCTGTCACCCCTGCCACCCTCTCCTACGGAGGTATCTCCTTCTCCCACCAACCCGGGGCCGAAGGCTGGGGTAGTGGCGTAGGCCTCCTACTTGCCTCTTCCTGACAGTTTCAACCCCTCCCCTCTCTCCACTTCCCCTTCTCTGAGGCTCACTCCGTACACCTCTATTCCCCTCTCCACCTCTGTGTTGTGGTTATCTATTGCCTTCTCAGATCCCTCTCCTCCTTTCTCTCCGAGTTCGAGTCCTCGCTCACCCTATTCCTCTCTGATGACATCCCCACACTCATCCTTGGTGACTTCAATATTCATGTTGATACACCCTCTCAGCCTTGCATCGCCTGCTTCCTCTCCTTAGCCTCCTCCTTCAATTTCCACCTCTGGAATAGCTCCCCCACCCACACCGATGGTCACTCTCTTGATCTCGTGTTCTCTAGGAACTGCTCTGTCTCCAATCTCTTCTTCAAGCCCCTTCCCATGTCTGACCATTTCCTTGCCTCCTTCAACCTCTCCCACTGCTCCCCCTCCTCTTCCCCATCTCCCCGTCCCTTCCGCGATCTGCAGGTCATTGTGCCCCAGGATTTTGCCTCCTCCATCTCCCTTCTTCTCCCCTCAGTCCTCTCCTCCTCCTCCCCCAATTCTGCCATCTCCGTCTTCAACTCCTCTCTTGCCTCCATCCTTGAGTCCCTTGCCCCACTCTCCTCACACCTGGCTCACTCCCGTAACCCTCGCCCATGGCTCACCCCCACCATTTGCCATCTCTGCTCCTGTACCAGGGCTGCCGAATGCCTCTGATGCAAATCCCACTACCGCGCTGACTTCCTCCACTTCAAATTCTGCCTCTCATCACTCAACTCTGTTATCTCCTCGCTAGACAGTAGTACTATCCCTCACGCGTTGAGTCCTGCTCCCGGGACATTCGCCACCTCTTTTCCACCTTTGACTCCCGTCTTACACCCCACTGTCCTCCTCTTCCCTCTGCTCTCTCTGGTCAGGATCTTGCTCTCTTTTTCACCTCTAAAATTGACAAAATCCACCTGGATATTGCTTCCAAGTCCTCTCCCCCTTCCACTCCCCCTTCTCTCTCCTTCCCTCACCTCTCTGCTGTCCTCCTTCCCTCCCGCCTCCCTTGAGGAAATCTCCCTGCTCTCCCCCTCCAACCCCTCCACTTGCCCCCTGGACCCCATTCCTTTCCGCCTCCTGACCTCCATTGCTTCCACCATCGCCCCTCCCCTCCTGCACATCATCAACCTCTTCATCTCAACCGGCTCCTTCCACTCTGCCTTTAAACACACCACTGTCTGCTGCATCCTCAAAAAGTCCACTCTGGATCCCTCTGAACCCTCTAATTACCATCCTGTCTCTCTCCTGCCTTTTGCTTCCAATCTTCTTGTATGCGTTGTCTACTCCCATTGCCTCGACTTCCTCTCCACCAACTCCTCCTTTGACCCCCTCCAATCTGGCTTCCACCCGCTTCACTCCACTGAAATCACTCTGGTTAAGATCACCAACTATCTTCTTGTGACTAAATCCAACTGCTCTGCTGCCTTCAACGCTGTCGACCAATCAGTCCTGCTTGAATCACTTCACTCCCTGAGATTCCGGGACTCTGTCCTTGACTGGGTCTCCTCCTACCTTTCTGACCGATTCTTCAATGTATCTCTTCCTAACTCCTCCCCTTCCTCCTCCCTACCCCTCTTGGTCGGGGTTCTCCAAGGCTCTGTCCTTGGCCCTCTCCTCTTCTCTATCTACACCCAGTTCCTAGGCAAACTCATTACCTCCCACAATTTCAAATACCACCTGTACGCTGACAACACTCAACTCTATCTCTCCACTCCTTCCCTCTCCCCCTCTATTCAACCTTGTCTCACCAACTGTCTTTCTGATATCTCCACCTGGATGTCTCAATGCCAACTCAATCTGAACATGGTGAAAACTGAACTCCTTATCTTCCCTCCCAATCCTTCCTCTCCCTCTTCCCTGTCAATTGCCATTGACGGGGTCTCCATCCTTCCTGTCCCCCAAGCCCGTAGCCTGAGCTTCATCCTTGGCTCCAACCTTACCTTCAAACCTTACATTGACTCCGTGGCTAAATCCTGCCGCTTCTTCCTCCACAACATTGATAAGATCCACCCTTTTCTGTCTACTCTGCCAAAACTCTCATCCATGCCTTAGTCATCTCACGCCTCGACTATTGTAACCTCCTCCTTGCTGGCCTTCCCCACTCTCACCTTTCTTCCCTCATCTCTGTTCAAATCTCTGCTGCCAGGATCATCCACCTAACCCGTCGCTTTGACCATGTGCAGCCGCTCCTCTCCTCTCTCCACTGGCTCCCCCTTCCTGAGTGTATTCTGCACAAGCTCCTCCTCTTCACCTACAAAGCCCTTCACAACCTCGCTCCCCCTACCTCTCTGCCCTAATCTCCCTCTGAACCTCTGTTCAAGCACTCCGCTCCTCCTCCATCCCCACCCTCCCATGCCTCCCCTGCTCCCCCAACTGCCTTAGTCCCTTCTCCCTCACTGCCCGCTTGCCTGGAGCTCCCTCCCTGCCCACATCTGACTTGTCCCCTCCCTTCATACCTTCAAGTCCCTCCTCAAACCCACCTCTTCTGCTCTGCTCTTCCTAACTCCTGTTAATCATCCCCACCCAGAATTATCCCCCACCTGTTATCTGCAAACTCCCATTATACTGTAACCAAGCCAAGAACGTGTACCTGAGTTCTCGCATCCTCATGATTGTTGCATCCCTTGTCTCTCCCTCTGTCCCCCTTCCCTGTCTCCCCTCCCCCTGTCTTTTAGATTGTAAGTTCTCGGGCAGGGACCGTGTCTATCTTATTCTCTGCAAAGTGCCAGGTACATCGCTGGTGCCATATAAATGGTTATAATAATAATTAATAATAATAATTCTAAACATCAAGTACTTTGGGATGAAATCCTTATTCTATTGAAGTCAATGGCAAAATTCCCATTGACTTTAACTGAGTTTAAGATTTCATTTCACCCATTATGTGCAAATTACTAAAATAGGACTCTGCAGAAAGAGGTTTTATTGCCCAATGATAGTGGTTTCAAATTCCATTATCCTGATAGTGCTTCCATTTCATATCTCCTGGCTCATCCTTTCCATATAATATTGTATGCCCTATACTTTCCAAATCACTGGCATTGAGCCAGGTGATCCTCAGGCTTCTAATGCTGATGTGAGTCCCATTTATTTCAGTGGGGCTTATGCTGGTGCTAAGTGCTAGCCTCATTGGCCAATGCCTAGAGGATTGTGCTGAAAGTCATCTATCGTTTTGGAGGTTTAAAGTGAATTATTTCCTGTTGACTAGTATTATTCCCTAAATAGTGACTCTCTAACTTCTTCTACCCTCTGTAACACTCAGTTTTTTCATAGACACTGTTACGGCTTGGAGGTCCACACCCCCACTTTATCGGGTTTGATTGACTCAGTTTCCCTCGCTTACAGCCCACTTGAATCAGTTTTCTCTCTCTGTCTGATTCAATCCTGAAGCAGGGGCAACCCCTTTGTCACCCAAGGGCCTGATCCTTCCTGTTTACAGAATCTTTATTCTCTGGGTTTGAGAGAGTTTGGAAACTCAAGTTACTCAGTTTGTATTCCCAATATTAGACCACCAACACTTCTTAATAAAGATAAGAAGAAAGTTTATTGATTACATAAGCAAGATAGTTGATACAGAGTGGAAATAGAAATCAAAGGTAAATATAACACATTCCTAATCTATACTGGTTGAGTTCCTTGATAAGAATCTTACCCTACAAAGGTCCATAAATTGTGGTCTGTTCTCAGTCAGATTTAGGTGACTGTGTGCTGGTTCTTAGAGAGTTCAAATCAAAGTCCCCTCTCTCAGTTCATGGCTTGGCTCAGCCCTCCTGGCTGCAAGATGTTGAGTGAGTTCCCAAGAGTCACTGTTCCCCTATGGGGTACAACTCCTTATATCCATATGGGGAAACCCCATGTATCTTCTCGAGGCTTCTAGAATTCCTTTTGTTCTCTCTATCAGCTTTCTGTGTCTCCTTGCACGTAGGCAATGGCTGCCTGCATTAGCATATAAATGTCTCTGGCTATCAGTCTGTGATGAATCCACAATCTTTATCTCCTTCCATTTCCTGGAGTTTTGTCAGTGTTACAGTACATTATTCGAGTTCTACAGGTCTCAATTATAACATTACATACATGCTGAACCTTTTTGCTTTCCATATTATTTACTAGGCTTGTAGACTACGTGTAGGCCAGTATCACACGTGTGTGACCCTATGTTCCTTCGTGACAGACACGTCTCAGGAACCTGTTAAATCCAAGGTTCCTAAACTACTGTACTGTCTGTGACGTCCCCAAATGATATTTGCCTAGGCAGGAGAGGTGGGATATAAATAATGAAAAATAAATAAATAAATAAATTAATAAATAAATACATATTTGTTATACTTTGTCTTTGTTTCTGTCCGGGGTTGCTGAATTCTATTTTTAAGTCTCAAAGCCACATCGCCGCTGCCGCTGCTTGCTGGACCTGCAGGGGGGGGGAAGAACAAGCTGTGAGTTGGGCCACCTGGGTTGACCTGGCTCCTCCCCCCCCCACCTGGAAGTAGCTGGGGGCATAAAGCCCCGGGACCAGCGACTGAGCTGTAGGCCGCGGCACTTTTGGGGTACCTCGGGGGCTGCAGGGGGTGGCAGGGGGCTGTTATATCTTGTGGGTTTTTTCTGTACAGGGCTAGGGTGGTAGGGTGGGGGTTATAGGTAAGGGGTGGGTAAAAGGAGGGTGGACCCAGTGACTCCCATTGGTGAGAGCGGGGGGCGTGCTGGGAGGGTTGGTGGGGAGGGGGGTGGCTCGGTACCCTGGTGAGAGGGGGATACCGAGGGGTGACGGGGGGTAATGGCCTGT
>QEPC01001035.1:427905-461659 GCA_003113815.1 Sphenodon punctatus | reverse complement strand
CCCCCCTAGCCCCCAACCTTACTGGCAGGTGATATTCTCCCCGCAGGTGTCTGGCGGGGATGAGAAGCGGCGGCGGCGGCCCCAGCAACGGGACTCAGCGGCGGCAGTGGCAGCGGCGGCGATGAGGCAAGCGGAGCTCCAGAGCCCCCCGCAGCAGCAACAAGCAGGTAAGTGATGGTAAAAGTGTTCCCCTGCGAGCCTCATAAGGAAAAATGGCTACACAGAGGTGATGATTTTATTATCAAAGAAAGAAGCTTCATCCTTAAGTCCACATCACCTCTATCCATAATATGTGAGGGTTGGGAATTTCGGTTTCGAATAGAAACGAAATGCCCCCAAAATGGCAGTTTCAGTTTTAAAACTGAAAGTACAGTTTAATTTCAGTTTCAGGGTTTTTTACACTGATTTTATTCCAGTTTGTTCTCATTTACTTTAATGGGAGAAATCAAAGAGGGGGAAAAAATGGGGGGGAAATCAATACAAACCCCCCCAAAAATGGAAACCGAAATTATATCAGAAAATCATGTAGAACCAAAACCTCCATCCATTCATCGTCGCCGTCGTCGTCGTCGTCGTCATCATTTCTATAGTAGTACTAGGCATATGTAATGCTTTAGTCACAGATTTTCAAAGACAGCTCAGAACTCAGACTTGGAATTCCAGACCTCTGAAAACTTCAGAAACTTCAGAAAGTTGTTGCAAAGTTCCAGAAGCACTAAACAGGAAAGCAGGCTGTCAAGAGTGGGACAATCCCTTCAGAAGACAACCCCAGAAAAGTGCAACTGCATGCAGAGATTTAAAAAACAATAGCAGTTGTATACCCAACAGCATGGCCAACCATCAGCAGTGAGTGCACCCACTTTAATCATTATGCCAACCAAGCCGTGCACAAAAATGCAGACTAGCAAGGGACATTTGCTCAAGAAGAATACAACAAACCTGCAAAACAGTCTGCAACTGCATGGAGAAATAAATCCCACCAAAAGAAACCATTAAGCACAGGCCCCTGTAGCAGGCACAAAATTAAGAAAACAGATGTTCACACCCAGGGGCACCCTCTTGTCATGGCATTGGTACTGTGGCACCGATAACTTGAAAATATCAGGCAAAGCGAAGTGGAGTCAGGCAGAGGGATCCTAGTCTGACCTCATGGTGCCAAGCAGCTGGCAGAACAGTAGAACTTACACTTTACAATTGGGCTCTGCTGTGCCATGCCACAGCCTAGACAACACACACAACCCTGCAAAACAGTCTGCAACTACATGGAGAAATAAATCCCATCAAAAATCAGCATGTCCAGCCATCATAAAATTAAGAAACCTTCTCATTCATTCTCTCTCTCTCTCTCTCTCTCAGACGCACATGCACGCACACACCACCCTCTACTCTTGGCATGGTATTGGTACTGTGGCACTGGTAGCTTGAACAGACCAGGCAAAGAAGTGGAGCCAGACAGAGAGATCCCAGTGTGGCATCATGGTACCAAGCAGCTGGCAGAACAGTAGAAGTTACATTTTACAATTAGGCTCTGCTGTGCCATGTGGCAGCCACAACCTTGGGGGGAAACAAGAAGACAACACAAACAGCCCCACAAAACAGTCTGCATCTGCATGGAGAAATAAAAATCCCACCAAAGGCCAGTAATCCCAGGCCCCAGCAGTCACAAAAATAAGAAAACAGACATATACACACCCCAGGGAACCCTCTAGTCTTGGCATGGCATTGTTACTGTGGCACTGGTATCTTGAACAGACCAGGCAAAGAAGTGGAGCCAAGCAGAGAGACCTCTCTGGCCTCATGGGACCAAGTACCAGCCAAGCAGCAGGCAGAACAAGAAGCAATGTGGCACCCAGTTATTTTATTTTTTACAACTTCATGGCATGGGAAAGATAAGCGTAACCCCCACCCCCCTGCATTGGCCTTGTTGGCAGGCTAGGCCAGGCCAGGCACACCTCCCCCAGCTGATTACTTACGGATCAAGCAGCACTATAGCACACAGTCAAATTCACCAATGAGAATGGACAAAATGGCTGCAGCCACATTTATTTTGCTCTGCCAGCCAATCAAAAGATTGCAATCTGTATTGGCCAGCCAATCAAAACTTGCCATCTGGCTTACCATCACTGAAGAAGCTCAACTGTCCACCAGCCCCCCAAGCATGCAGAGGTTTCCGAAGTTTTCCAAATAACGGCTTCGGTTCTCGGAACTTCGGAATTTGGCCTTTTGGAACTGAATACCGTAATCTTCATTGAATTCCAAAGTTTTCTGAAGAACAAGTGTGGGGTTTTGGGGGACAACGAGGGGACACAGACTCCACACCACCCTCCTTTCGGGGACATCAACGTAGTGCCTGGAAACAAACCCTCAGGATCTAATAGGGCTGTTAGGAGTATCAATCCCCAGCCTAGATCATCATAGGGCACTGGGAGGTGTGCACACTTTAATGCTGTCACAACCCATGAACACACAGGGACCAGGAGAGGGGAGGCAGTGAGAGACAGTGCAGGGATGGAGTGCTCAACCCCTCGCGAAGGAAGGGGGGCATAGGGCTGTCGCACTGAGAATGCCCAGGAAATGTGACCTGTATGAACACCCATAAGGAGAAGTCTTACCTGTTTCACGCAGCACTCACTTACAGAGACACTCAATCCACGCACACACCACAATCTCTCTCACACACAAGCAGATTCACCGAAGCACTCAAACGCAATACACAGCAAGGGGGGTGGGGGGGGCCAGTCTCACGAGCATGAAAGCACTGATCACCAGCAAGGATAGCAGGAGAGAGATCCGTTTATATGGTCTGGTCTTGGTGACGCCTCAGACACTCTGAGCTCCGTGGAGCTGGGACTGTAAGCTTGGCCTCTGGGACTATCGGCAAAGTGCTTCTGGGATCGCTCTGTGCCGTAGCGTGAGGTTGCCGGGTCAGGGCTTCACCTGGTGATGTGCTTCTCCCTACGTCTGCCGCGATGGTATCTGCAGTGTCTGTTGGCTTCCTGACCCCTGTAGGGGGTGCGGTGGCATCAGGGAATTGAGGTGGATCCACATGGTTGGGGGAGTGTGGGATGCAGTGCCCCCTGGCTGCCCTGATGTCCCCTCCCTCCGGCCATGACCTTTACACCATGTTTCAGTCCTAGTAAATTCATTGGATACAAAATGTGCTGCAAATATTTGTTTCAGCTGGAGTGAAGTCCTATAGCAGGATTGCACACTTACTACCAACGCACACTTACTACTTCCGGTTCTGCCCTGAGCAGCTGTAACTCCTTCCTGACTGGATCTCCGGCAATCACAACAGCTGGGAAGAGACTGAGGTTGTTATGGATGGAATAGAGGAGGCTGTTTCCTGCTGGGAATCAGCCAAAAGGTCTGTTCATGTGCTATGGTAGATATGTTAGCCACAACCTGGCTTTTTTTGGGATAGTTGTCTTAGACTTAGTTGACCAGGTGCTGTTGGACCTGTAATTGTGTGATACAAAAGCAGGTTTGGAAGAATGGCTGTGGATTCCATTTTAACACGTGCAACCACCCTATTTCTAAATATTTCTAGACACCTTCAGAAGTAGTGGAAAGTGTCTAGGTCCTTATAACATTATTACATATTTATTTCAATTTGAAAGCCCTTATCCTATTGACTTTTGGTCAGGCTCATAACTAACCAAATTCTGTTGAACGTTACTTTTACAAGTATGGATGAAAGAAGGATTTTCTATTTCAGGTGGTGTTCAGTAAACGCTGGCATATAGTTGTGCCAGATCTGGCAATATCTCCTTACAGCAAATGTTGAATAGCCAACAAGGTTACTCATCTTGTGTGACATTAGACTTTTAATTGCATCTTGAATTTCTTTCTCATCACCATTTATCTAATGTTTTAGAATACTGAGTTGTAATCTTTGACATAAGAGTCACAGCCAAAAAATGAACATGTATTAACAGATGAAGATTTCTGTTCCAATTAGAACAAACTTTTTAAAAGCTCCTACATGCTTTTTAAATAGGAAATGACAAATTAACTTTTTCCTCAATGGAGTTAAATTTGCGGAATCCATTTTATTAGTCTAAAGCGGGGGACCACAATGGAGAGGGCATTCTCGGTGGCCAGGCTGAGGCTCTGGAATTCCCTCCTGGAGGAAGCCTGTCTGTTCCAAGGTTTATTGGCGTTTTGGGAAGCCTGCAAGACCTGGCTGTTCGCCCAGGCCTTCAGAGGGGATGGTGGGGTGGGGTGGGGGATTGTATTTTAAAATGTTGTTTTAATGCATTTTATTGTGTGTTTTTATGCTGTAAGCCGCCCTGAGATGCCGTAGGCATGAGGGGGTGGCTAACAAATATTTATAAATAAATAAATAAGTAAATTTTTATTCTCTCAAGTGGGTTGCCAAGACCTAACCAGCTTTATTACTTTTCTCTCAAACCTCTGTGTCCTTTTCAAAGCCAACTTTGTTTAATAGGTGAGAAAAGTACTTACAACTCACCATCTATACATGTTAAGGATTTTCGTAACTTTTAACAAGTGGATGAAGAAGATTCCTCCCCTCCTCCCCCCCCCCCCCCCCGATTTTTCAATGTAGGTTTTTTGTCAAATTGAGTTCCCATTAATTAAAACATGTAACTACATGTGTAAGTCCATCCTTAAACAGAAAATCTTGTAGACATATTCTTCTTTTAAGCAAGCAACTTTTGAAATGAGGCTAGCATGGTCAGAGTGGGAGCCTGACCATGGCCCGCTAAGAGGCAGTTAGTGCTGGCCTGGAAGGTGTAACCACTGAGGCAGCACAAGATGGCGCCCTGAGGTGCTTCAGTTTGGTTAGACTCCATGGCCTAACAACCAAGGGCCTGAGGGCCAGCTGAACTGGGTGTGGCTTGGCCGGCCCTAAGCCTAAAGGAGGCGAGGCTGAGCCCTGAGGGAGGAGAGGCAGGAGCCAGGGAAGGCTCTGCCGTTAGGAGGGATGGTGCCTACCCAGTGGAGCCTGGGCAAAGGCTGTATATGTGGGTGGGGACTGAGTTGCTAGCTTTTGATATCTGGCCTGGAGGAATTTTGCCTAGCCGGGGGGACCTAAGGGAGAGGCACCCCTGTACCTGGAACTATAGGTGGATTGTATAAAAAAGGACTTTGGTACAATCCTGTGTGAGCTGGAATCAGTGGGGCACGTATCTTGCAAGTACTTACCCCAGGCCCACATGCTATTACAGAGATATTTCCCCAAATTGGATCCTAAAAGTGCCATTTCAGACAACTGTTTCCCCCAAATATTTTAGCCCATTTGGGCACCAGTCCTGTTGTGTGCTACTTTTGTGAGCATCCCATTTAGGGATGTGCAAACAGAACCGAGTTCAGAAATTCAGTTCGGTTCGAAAATCGAGTTCGATTCGAAAGTTCAGTTCAGTCAACTGAACTATTCAAGTTCGGTCGAATTCCGAACTTCTGAACCGAGTTTGTACATTCAAAACTGGGTTTATTGGCCTTCTGAACTGGTTCGTATTCGACTGAACAGTTTGGTCGAATTCGAGTTCGGTTCGAAAGTTTGGTTCGGTCGACTGAACTATTTGAGTTCGGTTCGAACTCTGATCTTCCGAACCGTGTTCGCACATCCCTAATCCCTTTGATGGCCACTAGGACAAGTCAAGGATGCACTGTAGTTAAGTATGTGTGTGTAAATATTTACAGGATCTATAATCTAAAGCGAAAATTCTCAGTTGCCTCCAGAAAAGTCTCTGTAATGAATGAATATCTAACTGTGATTCTTCACCCTCATCAGGATTAGGATAACTGATTAGTTATCATCCTCACCATGAAGTCGGTGATGCTTCACTCTCATCCAGCATCCTGCCCAAATCCAATACGCTCTTTCTTGACTCTCCAAAGTTCAACATTTCAAGTTCATTCTTCTTTCTTTTTCCAAGGTCACTATAACTGACCTCTGCTTATCTACCATTCTTCTCAGAACAGTGCTCTCTACCAATTGTGCCTCCTTTCCTTCTGTCCTTGTGAGTTCCATTGCTTTCAGATCATAGAACGGACAAGGCTGCACATTCCCACTCAGCATCTGCTTTCTCTTTTAATCATCTGCTTAACTCTGGGTCCCAAATCACTCCTGCTATCTTTCTATGCTTTTCAATAAAAATTAGCTTTCCAGAGGTCATCTTAAGTAGTTTCAGAATGTGCTCTACTGTTCCCCAAACCTAATTTTTCATAAATTCCTCTGTGGTCTCCTAAATTTCATCAGTTTTCCAATTTGTCATTTAAAAGGGGTTTATTAAAATGCCTCCTTATCCCCATGGTCTATTCAGTATCCACATTTACCTCTGCTCCTGCTGTAGCACAGTTGCAAACAGAAATTTAATATAGGGTCTATTAGGTGAGAACTTCCTTCCTGCCAAAACAGGTGTGTAAATGTCTAGCTGACAAAAGGTATAACCTCCAGCATCTTTCTTTTACATAGAATTTTCCCCAGCTGCCTATGCAATTTATTTTTCTATTCTATACTTCGGTCTTTTCCCTTCAGTATTATATGTGCTATTTTTTCCTATAACTCTCAACCTTTGGATTTAAAGTACAATTAAAAATCCCTCCAGGACTCAATAGAACTCCATAGATATGTTCAAAAGTCATCACAGAGATTATTTGATTCAAATACATTGCACACCATAATGTAAGAGTGAGATGACATATGTTTCACACTATATAAAAAGCTATCTTCCCTCTTAATCTTATTTCTGAATTTATGCTGCAGTGACTTTTTAGTATGAATAGTCTTCCTCTGGAACTAACCTCAGGAAGAAAAAAAAAAGAAGGCATCAATCACCCCAGATCTTTTTCCTCAAACCAATATTATACTCCTAATTTTCAGCTTGATTTCTTATGGTTTCCCTGCCTGTGTGTCTCTGTCCCTCCTTCTCAATTTCATAACTCTTAATAATCTGTGATCCCACAAGCTGATTTCAACCAAATTTATTAAAGGAACAGAAAGCAAAAAGCTAGCTAGGGTTGCAAAATTTCATCATCAATGGGTGAAAACAGACATGACGCTAACCACCTTTAACCACCCTTTGTGGTTATTTATGCATGTTGCAGGGCTGTATTAGTGCCCTATGCAGCCCTGAAACATGCATAAATGAAGGGTGGTTAAAGGGTGGTTAATAGCATCATGTCTGTTTTCACCCATTGTCGTTATTTTATTTTATAGCCCTCCCCCACCAAATGGTGCTCAGAATGCTCAGCATAAAAATATGATAAAAACATAAAATTCATTTAAAAATAAATTCACTTAAAAACAATTTTAAAGGGCAAGGGAAGGAAGAAGAAAAAGTACTATGAATGGGAACCAGCAGTGGGTCCTAAAAGCACCAGGACAATAAAGAAATCTTCAGGTGCTTTTTAAAGGTGAAGAATGCAGAACTGAGCTAGACATCTGGTGGGCAGCAGCGGAGTTGCACACTGAGGGGCCTGCCACAGCAAAGACCCAATGGCCCACTGTCTTAACGTGCCATGAATGGCAGTTTTTCAGCACAGATAACCATCGGGGTGAGGTACGAGAAGCAGGTCTCAAATATAGCAGTAGTTGCACTATAAGGAAACATATGGTCCATTTTTTAAAGCCAAAAATCCCAGTGGCTTGCACTGAGCATTTCCTCCTACTTAAGAGACCAAAATTCATTAGTTCAGGTGTTAGCTGCATAGAATTAGTGGTTGGGGATGGATGAGGTTTTCAGAGTTGGGGTTTTCGGATTGTATAGAATGTGATTTGTTTAATTTGTCATTATTATCATTGTGAGACAATCTGAACCTTTTGGATTGACTGGGATATTCATTATTGTTGTTGTTTGTTGTTATTTAGAGTGACTTGCTGTTTAGTGAGATTATTGTGTCAACCCAGCCTAAGGAATGTAAAACCACCTGTGGTCTTTGCAGAAATGTTATTCCCAAGGGAACTGCTATTTAAAGGGAATGTGCATATACACATGGTGGCACAGCATGTGTTACTGTTTTATGTCATGAGCCTTCATTGTGCTAACATTGGGAGTCAGTCTTGCTTAGTGGATAAGGTTCTGATATTGTATCAATGATAAATTCTGACAATAGTGAAACACTTACAAAATGTAACTGTAAAAACCTGAGATAAACACCTGAAGCTTCCTCATCTTTGTGTGGTACAAGGCACACTTTTTCTTTCAGATGATACAAAAGCCACTCGTTTTCTTATACATGTAGCACACATTGTAGTTTCTGTGTCCACACACCAGCTATCCAGTCCCTGCACGTAGGACTCCTGAAAAATTCAGAGTGCCCCTTGTGCAGGAGTGGATTGGGAAATCAAAGTGGCCCGGTAAAATATAGTCTTAGTGGTCCTGCGCCGGAAACGGTCCAAGGGGGTGTGGCTTGAGGGCGGGCAGCATACATCAGATTTGGGGCCTACCAGATCTGAGTCCCCAGACTCAGATCCTCAGCAGCCTGACAGGGGTGAGTGGGAGGTTATGGGGGGCTGGCAGGGGGGAGACTGCCACTGGTGGGGGTACTGGACCTCATTTCAGTGTTCTGACTCCACAAATCACTCCATTTCAGTGCTCAGCGGCCCCCAACCAAAAATCACTCTGTCCCTTGCTATGCATCCTACAGTAAGGCTCTTCATTCCTACACCAGCTGCACTAGTATTCCACAGGCGCAGTGTTTAGCTTAGCAAAAAGAAGACTAAGGGGAGAATTGATACCAGAAATCCTACCACTCAGAATTCCTACCACTCAGGATTAGCATAGCAAAGAGAAGACTAAGGGGAGAATTGATACCAGACTTCCAATATCTACATTATTGAATATTATGGCATCATTCCTTGCACCTGTAGTAATGCTGCACTGGAACATAATTAAGGAACAGCCTTAAAGGAATGCACCCTTTCTGCTAATGCACATCTGCCTTCTCACACAACATTCCTACCACTCAGGATTAACTTAGCAAAGAGAAGACTAAGGGGAGAATTGATACCGGACTTCCAATATCTACATTATTGAATATTTAGGCAATATTAGAGCAAATTAGAGCAATTTACAGCAATTTACAGAACTGAAAAATTACCGCAAATACAATACACTGTACAATACAATACACTGTACAATACATACAATACACTGTAAAATTCTGTACAATTGTACAGAAATATAAAGGAAACAACAACAACAAAGTTGGCAGCCACATCCTCCCCAGGACTGTGCTTCTCTCTCTTACCTGTTCTTGCTGCTTTGCTTACCTGCTACAGCTGATGTCTCAAGCTCTGAGGCTGGCCTTGCTACACAGCAGGAAAGTTGCTGGGGGGCCTGTGTGGAAATGATAGATATCATGATTAGGCAGAAGATATAACATGGCCTTGTTGCAAGTCACTAGCCTCCCCTCCCAAAGAACCCAGGATGCCTGGCTCCCAGCCCCCCCCTTGCACTCTAACACATTAGCCTTCCCTCCCAGTTCTTTGGGGGCTGGGATCCAGGCATCCTGAGTTCTCTGGGAGGGTAGGCTAGTGGCTTGGCTCCCAATGCCCCCCCATGCTCTAACCCACTAGCCTCCCCTCCCAGTACTCTGGGGGCTGGCAGCCAGGCATCCTGGGTTCTCTGGGAGGGGAGGCCAGTGGGTTAGAGTGCAGGGTGGGAGGGGGGCTTGGAGCCAGGCATCCTGGGTTCTCTGGGAGGGGAGGCTAGTGGGTTGGCTCCCATCCCCCCATGCTCTAACCCACTAGTCTCCCCTCCCAGAGAACACAGGATGCCTGGCTCCCAGCCCCGCCACCCCCACACTCAAACCCACTAGCCTCCCCTCCCAGTTCTCTGAGACAGACATCCTGAGTTCTCTGGGAGGGGAGGCTAGTGGGCTGGATCCCAGCCCCCCATTCTCTAACCCACTAGCCTCCCCACCCAGAGAACCCAGGATTCCTGGTGGGGGGTCTGGGAGCCAACTTGGCTCCCAGCCCCCCCAGGAGGCCAGTGATAGCTTCTCCCACACAGCCACCACCAGGCCCCAGCCCACAAGCCCATAGGCCAACCCACAGGCTCCAGCCAGCCCCCCCAAGCAAGCCAGCAGGCCCACTCCCAGGCCCTCAGGCCATCCCCAGCCCCCCACCAGGCCCCAGGCCACAAGCCCACAGGTCCCCTCAGGTCCTCAGGCCAGCCCCAGCCCACCACCAGGCCCTCAGGTCAGCCCCAGCCACCAAAAGGCCCCAGCCCACAAGCCCACAGGATCCAGACAGGCCCCCCAAGCAAGCCAGCCAGCCCCAGCCCACCACCACCAGGCCCCAGGCCAGCCCTAGTCCACCACCAGTCCCCAGTCCGCAAGCCCACAGGCTCCCCAACCAAGCCAGCTGGCCCCAGCCCACCACCAGGCCCTCAGACCAGCCCCAGACCACCACCAGGCCCCAGGCCCCCAAGCAGGCCAGGTGCCCCCCAGGCCCCCAAGCAGGCACCAGCCCACCACCAGGCCAGGGGCCCCCCCAGCCCACCACCTGGCCCAGCACCACCCGCCCACCACCAGGCCCCAGTCCACCACCAGGCCAGCAGCCCCCATAGCCCACCACCAGGCCAGGAACCCCCCCAGCCCACCACCAGGCCCCAGTCCAACACCAGGCCAGGCTCCCCCCCATCCCACAACCAGGCCCCAGCCCACCACCAGGCCAGGCAACCCCCCCATCCCACCACCAGACCCCAGCCCACCACCAGGCCAGGTGCCCCCCATCCTACCACCAGGCCCCAGCCCACCACCAGCCCCCACAAGCAGGCCAGGAAGCCCCAGGCCAGCCAGCCCCAGCAGGCACCCGCACCACCCAAATGTAACCCTAAACCCCCCAAGCCCCCTGCCAGGCCTGACCCCCACAGGCCCCCAGCCAGGCCAAGGCCCCACCTGCTGCCCCTCACTCCATCCTCACCGCTGCCTCCTCTGCTCCTGGACTGGTCCTGGCTTCTCTCCCTCACAGCTCGGCCTCTTCTCCTCCTGCGCCGCTGCTGAAAGTCTCTCCACCACTGCTGCAGCCTGCAAGTCTCTCTGACACCTCCTCTCATGCTCTGGCCAAGAGTCTTCGCCCTCCCTCCCAGGAGTTGCTTTTATACTTCCGGGAGGGAGCGAGAAAGGGCCAGAGGGTGTTTGGGGAGGGGGGATTCAGGCCAGTCTGAGTCCCCACCCCCACCCAACCCCACAGGGGTTGGAGTTCCGGGAACCACAATTTTATTTTATTTTATTTTATAAAAAGGCCACAGGACTGGCCCTCCCAAATGAATCCTCCCAGTGGGTTCAATGGCCAATCCACCCCTGCCCTTGTGGGGACTAGGTGACTCATGTGTGGATGGGGCAGCCATGTGGGTAGCTGCATGTGTGAAGTGCAGCTACCCATATGTGAAGTGCCCCCCCCCGGGGGAGGCACAAAAGAAGTTTGGAGAGGGGGTGCGAGAAGAGCACCAGTTGGCAAATATCTAGCTGCATAATTTCACTCAGCTAGGATGAATCACCAAAATAATGGGGTGACAAGGGCGGGAGTGAGTCAAAGAGCAAGGGACAAAAAGAGGGGAAACATTAGGAGGGTGGGAAGGCAGATAGGGAGCAAGATGTACATATAAGTGTGTGGTGCAGGCGGCCTTGGCTACAAAGAGGTGTGTGTCAAATTCTTTTGAGAACAAGTACTCTAGCCACTAGACCACTAACCCTTTTTCTTCTCCACAGGCTTCTGTGGGGTTTTATGACTGAGGGTTTGCAGGACATATCCTAGAGATTGGAGGGCAGAGGGAAGAAGATCTTTTAGATTACGATTAAATTCTCTCCTTCCAATTATCTGGAAGGATAAGTCACTTCAGACAGAGCCAGGCAGCCTAAAATATGCAACAGTCTGCAACAGTCTCCACTGGCAAGATTCTGAAGAGTTCCAGTCCCAGAAATAACAACTTAATTAATGTTACAATAAGCAAATGTATGGCTATAATTCCGTACTGCTGGGTATGTCATGCAAAGCCTTGAAAAGGACTCTTAATGACTACTAGTCTCTATGTCACATAATCTTAGACACTATTGGAAGCCCAAGTGGAAGAAATGCTTGTTATTAGAATGGCCTAGGCAGATATTTTTATGAAACTTATATTTTATCTGTCTGAGGCTGAATCTTTAAAACAAGAGCACCAATCATTCTGAAATGTTATTAAAAATCTCTAGGCTTGTACTCAGTGGTGCCTTTGAGGCCTCATTTACGGCATGATGCTTTATCTGCTCAGTGATACCTTCTCTGGCCAGTCTTGTGCTCACAGGAATGCAGCGAGGACTTGATTAGTTCTAATTCTGAAAGAGGTCCTCATTTTGGATACTGAGAGACACAGAGCAAAGCACAGATTTAATGGCAATGGAATTGCCTTAGCTGCTGTTTATTTCTTTGTGCTTATTTTTCTTTTTATCTACTCCAAGTGCTTTATTTTTCCAAAGCCTGGGGATCACATCAATCCCTGCTGGCCCACCTACGCTGGGGAACCACCTACATGTCTGTTCCCTGGATGACAGATGTTTGCCTGGGACTGCCCTGGGCCAGACAGGTGGCTGGTCCAGAATGCATCCCCCAGAAGATCCCGTATGCCCATGCAGGCCAATGTGAGCCAAAATAGGATAACACATCTGTTCGGCTCTATCATCCTCACCACAGAGCGGGGACCACCATGGCTGATATCCATGGCTTCCTGTCACGATTGGGGGGGGGGCAGTTGCTGTTGTGACTGCCCCCTACCCAGTGCATGTAGACAGCAGCACTACCCAGTGCATGTAGACAGCAGGACGGCTTTCCAGCCATGGGCATGTTTGGTCGGTGTCCCTACCCGACCTGGAGAGTGGTGGCTGCTACTTCCCACCCTGGGCTGGGGAGCTGCCACACCACCCCGCATGTCAGTTTTTCAGCCATAGTGTGTGAGCCAGCTCTATCACCATCCTCCACCCCCACTCTCCTTGTCAGAGAATTTCTTCCATCTATATCCAAATAAAACAAAGCTGGTGTTTTAATTTATATCAGCTATCTATATAAGATTTGTAGATAGAAGGAAATATTTGGAAAACAAGAGGTAGCATAAACACTGGCAAATTAGAATTCATATGATATGGAACAAACCTGCATTAGTGAGGGATAAACACATTTTAACTGAAGGTGATGGGTCCACCTCTAATTTCTTTACACTAGGTTGAGCAACCTTCATCGTTACCCCAAAGGATCCAAGGTAAGTGGAACCTCTTTAATGAGAAAAAGTCATCATTCCACTAGAGGCTGGGCAACTGCAATCCATACTAGTGCTCTCTTTAGAACATGGGAAAGTGGCATGAGGAAGAAGAGCATTCTCAGACTTCTTCCAGAGCAAGCCTCTTGTGTGGAAGTGGCATTATTCATGTTAGTGATCATCTGATTTCATGACTAATGCCATTGAAGCTAATTGGATGTGTTCATAGTCATCAATGGGTAAAAACAGATGTGTGGGTGGCATGGTGGCTTCCCAACCCAGCCTAGGGGGCATGAAACCAGCCACCCCTTCCTGGAATGAGGAGGGGCATAGAACTAATTTGCCCATGGCCGGAGAGCTGTCCTGCCACCCACATGCCTCGGGGAGGAGCTCAAAAAACATGTGGGTGCCTGGACCAGTACAGCCCTGCTCTCGCCACCCTGCCCCCACCATGATGGACAGCCATAGTATTAGTGACCAGCCATGCCACTTGGCCATGGCGTCCTCTGCCCTGAGGTAGGAATGACTGGGCCAAACAAACATGCTAGCCTGTGTTGGTCCAGATGGGTGGCCCTTGGCCCAGACTTAATCCTCATAGATTTTTTGAGGCTGTAGCCTGGGCCAGCCACCTACCTGCCCCAGGGCAGACCCAGGCCAACATCTGGAGGCACAGGACCACATGTGCAGGTGATTCCCAGGGCAATGCGAGCCTCTGTCATTTTTTATCCAATGTGAATGAAGTCTGCAAAATCTAACTCTTTGTTTTTTGGGGTATAAGAGACAAACATTATAATTACATTTCTCTGAAAATATGAGTTTATAACTGTTTTATCGGTGGTGCTTTGTTTTTTGTTTGTTTTTGTTTTTTAGACAACCATCCATCTCATCTTTTATCCTTAAGTCCTGGAAGGTTAAAATGGACAACACAACATTTAGACATTTTTTAAAACAACAAAAAAGCTTCAGATCTACAGTTTCACCTAACATTACTAGAAAGCAGAATTATTTGCCTAGCTATTGCTGATGTTAGCTTACAATATGAAATATTAATTAGAACACATTTAAAAACAGACTGAACAAGGGTTTTTTTTGAATTTGCTATAGAGACTGAGATGTGTATTGAGGACGTTAGTTGGCTGGGATCCTACAGTTTAGACTCTGGTTCACTAACTGTAGCTGGCTCAGCCTCAGGGAAACGACATGTAGTTCAGATACATAATGGAGTCATTTCCCACATGCTGAAATGGCAAAAGCTCATATTGCTCAGGTCAAATGAAAGACTACCTGTGGTGACCTAACATGTCTTTGTTTGTCTCTTAATTACTTCATGTCAAATATGCTACGTTTTCAAAGCAAAACTACTTCTTTTTTTATCCCTAACTGCAACCCCCTACAAATTCAGTCTGGGAATCTAAATGTCAATCTGGATTTGTTTCTACTGACTGAAACAATAATCAGGATGCATTTGAAGTTCTGTTGTCTACAGCTCCCGGTTCATCTTTCTTTCCTCTTCTGTCTGCCTTTGACTCCCCATGTTAAAACATCTAAGGGAGCAAAATGTTCCCTTCATGGTGGGAGACTCAGTTCCACAATCTTTTGTATGCCCCCAGCACCCGTAGAGCATCCTAACAGCATGCCTTTTGACCTGCTTAGTGCAGGTGACAGTCTGTACTGCTGATGAAAGTACCTGTAGCTTCAATACTGGTAAAGGCTAATACTTGTATTAATATAACCAAGGGATCGCTCCCTCGCTCTCCCAAAATCATGTTCCAACATATATATTCCAACATAGGAGTGGGCGAATGCAGTTTGGAAGTTCGGATCGAACTCGACCAATTTGGTCGACCTAATCGAACTTCTGAACCGAACTCGATTTTCGAACCGAACCAAATTTCTGAACTCGGTTCTATTCACCCATCCCTAAAAGATAATATTACATTTAATTCAATGGGGTTTGAATTTCCAAACTCTGTTCGGAAGTTCGGAATTCAGAACGAACTCGAATAGTTCGGTCGACTGAATTGAACTTCCGAACCGAACTCGATTTTTGAACCGAACCGAATTTCCGAATTTGGCTCTGTTCGCCCATCCCTAATATATACTTTCTCATGTAGAGAATTATTTGAGCAGTTTCTCCTGCGGTTGTTTCCAAGTCCTGGTGAGCAAGTTGAAAGGGATATCCCCAGGGACAATACAAATGCCTGTAGGAATAACGTGCTTAAAAATAAATAAACCACATGCCTCTCCTCTCTTCTCTTTGAACTAATGGATGGAGCTGAGCTGTCCTCATGGCTGGTACCCTAAGGCAAATGGGGGAGATGAAAGTTGTCTAGAGATGGAGGAGCGGAGGAAGAAAATGTTGGAAAATTCAGAAGCTTTTCAGAACTTACACCTCCCAGAAAACCCCAGCAAGGCACTATCTCTGCAGGCTGAGGGCTTCTGGGGGCTTCTGGGAGGTGTAGTTAAAAAAATAATTCCTTGGGCATTAGGAAATTGCAGCTAGAGCTAATCAGAACTACAGCTCCTGGAAGCTCACAGTCTGCATCCTGGGAGGGCAATATGGCATCTAGCCAGAGAGAGATTGAGCTGGTCTGTCCCTCCAGCTGTTCCCACCACCTGGAGTCCCTGCTCCTTCGCCATGAGTAGGAAAAACCACCACCACCACCACCTGGAGCCTCTGGACCCTGCAATAGCCCCCTCAAAGGTCCCCAAGTATTTATTTTTATGTGTTGCACAATTTCAGGCAGCCCATCAAGCACCCACAGATGTGTGCAGGTGACTATTGGACATTCAACAGGCTGCCTGAAACTGTGAGTGTTACTCATGAGTAGGAAGCTACCTACTTCATTCAGCTCTAGTTGAGGGTATGTGGGTGCACCCCTGCATTGGGAGCTGCAGGGAGCCCCACCGTTTCTGCTTCCAGCCCCTCCACTTGCCTTTATTGTGCAACTGCTTGCAGGGTAGTCAAGCCAGCTGCCCTGAGCACTTGTGTAGTAAAGGCAATAACTGGCCTGCCTCCACCACCACATCTTCCTTCATCCCACTCCCTGTCAGCTCACAGATGAGATGGTTTTCCGTGTACTCTGGCAACACAATGCAGCAGCAGCAGCCAACTCAACTGCAAGTCAGGCTGAAGGAAGGGGAATAAATAAGAGCTGTAAGTGGTTCAGCGAGGAGGCAGAGCAGAGACACACTACCCCTCTCCCACCATCCACCCCTGCTGAAGCCTTTGGCAACATTGGTATTTTTATACATACCTTAAAATTCTGGATTTTTCAATCTTCTGGGTTTACAAGTCCACAAGTAACTTCCAGATGCATTTTTCACACACACACACTGCCCTGAGGCAGCCTAATGTAGTTGCAGCTATAGACGTGAGGGGCTGCCATGGAAACCAAGTGATGACAGCTGCCTGGAGCAAAGTAGGTTACCAAGACAACTTTTTACACACAAAAGTTCTGGGAGAAGTTCTACACAGAGTTCGGACCAAACTCAGTCTGTTCAGACAACAGAACCGAACGTCCGAACCGAACTAAAAAATGACCAAACAGTTCGGTAATGTTTGGGTGAGTTCAGATGAGTTTGGGGTGGGAAAAACATGACTGGAAGGGGGAGGCAGCTGAGGAGCAGACTTCCTGGCATCAGGGATGGAGATCAGGGGTGATCTCAGGGTTAAATGATACCGATACCGAAAAAAACCTTTGAATTCGGTATCGATATCGGTACCGATAGCACTATTTCAAATGTTCGGAATGTTCAGCTGAATCGAACTCTGCTGAACCGAGCAGACAAACCCGAACTCGATTTTCGAACCGAATGACTGAACATCCGAACCGCATTCTGTTCGCACATCCCTAGTCAGCCTGCTATGATACAGAAAACCCCAGTACCATCACACATGACATAAGCACGGCCTACCAAAACCCCAGCTCATTCCATTGTCTCCGACTGTGTGTGGCTTCCTCATAATATAATTTCTGACTATTGACTTGCACAAAGTGCAAGGTAGTAACAAAAGAATCAAAACCTAGATAGGTATTTTTGGCTTGATTCTCTCGTCATACTTATCTAAGCCTCTCTGATGCAGTCAATGGAAGCCAAGTGATGTAACACTTTTCTGAGAAAGGAGGTTTAGGCCCACTGACTCTGGCTAATAAGAAATACATACAATTCCCAGAAACGGAAACTGGTCTGGCACTAACCTGGACTGGCATTAACATGGACTGGCATTCCTAACTGATAAGAAAAAATGTATCTGGTAAAGTCTCATGGTTGGGTCAGGAAGAGTTTGGCTTTTCACTGACTCACCTTTTGTAGTCATGCATACATCTGTGCATGAGCACGAACTGAAGTATTGTTAAAGCAGAATGGCTGCACAAAGTGCAAAGCAGTAAAGAAAGAATCAAAACGTAGATAGTTACTTTTAGCTTGAGTCTCCTGTCACATCTATCTAAGCCTCTCCAGTGCAGTCAATGGAGGTCATGTGATGTAAATCTTGTCAGGGAGAGGAGGTTTAGGCTCACTGACTATGGCTAATAGGAAATGTATACAATACTAATTCTTCCCTTAAAAGCTCAATTGGAGAGACATCAGCTGTGCGTCAGAAAATGTTATCAGCATGGTGTGGAAAGAATTCAGCATAAAACTTTTCTCTTGAGCTAACAGCAGCAGGAGTTTAAAGTTTAATTCCTTATACGTAACACTGAGTAACCACTAAACAAGATTTGCTTAGCTTCTGTGCACTCTAGGGCATATTACAAATTCAGTACTGATCCACAGGCATCAGCTATGTAAATCTGAAGTTGAAATGTTGAAGTTGAAGTACCGTAGCTTTTTAAAAAGTAGTGCTTCAGTGAAACAAATTCACACCAGAGGATAAAAGACTTGAATACTCCTACTGTAATGATTACCGAACACATAATACCGGATAACTCAAGGTATATTATACTGCAGAAAGTTTTCTGGTTACCTAGAAAACAAATTTATGATATATCATTGGCTACAAGATTCGGAATGGGGCCAGGGAGGGGACAGGTAAACAATCCTCCTTTGCCGGCGCACCCCCCAATGAGACACAGAGGCAGTACTTGGTTTAAAACTTGACCGCACTTTATTGCAACAGATTCAACCAGGTCAGTGGGTGATTGCACCAGCAATATGGGTCCAGTATGCTAGCTACTTAATTCTTATAAACCCTGGTACTGACCGGGATGTACCCTCCCATGTCAGTAATAACAAACTTACTTTCCTCTTTGACAGCACCCTGGCTCTGGTCGAAGGGGAGCAGGCCCACCGATGGGCTTGAGTAAGGAGGTGAGTACCAGCAAAGCCAGCAGACCGTGCATGTACTTACTGCCCTCACATGGTACGCCTCCTAGGGTGATGACCCCTGTGCGTACTGCTCTCCCCTCGCACAGGGTGTCACTTCCCCATCTCTTAAGGAGATGACTCATCTTATCCTATTCTTACCTATTTATCCTACTATAGCATACTGGACCACCGCAAAGTGCGACAATCAATCCCTTTGTCTTCCTTTAAATAAGATGTTGCAATGGCCGAATTCCAATTATGCAGTTATAATTGCCTTCCTTTCTTTACCCTCTTTCTAGGATTCAAAGTTAATTGGTATTTTTTATCATTAGTTGTTTCCCGATTAACTGTTACCAAACAACCTATTTAACCTATTCTGCACTGTTGAAGGGGCGACACAAGCAACCCTTGAATTAGGCTAGTTGCCAAAATTCCCCTTCGGCTCCATAATGGCAACCAGTAAAACCCACAGTGCTAGAGGTGAGGTGGGTGGGGCTGACTTTCCTGTGTCGCACGCTGAATGCAGCTTCGTTCCTCATGACCCCGTCCTCCCTACAAAAGGCGGGTCCGTTGCTCTCCTCTGCGTGGCTCCTGATTGCGCACACGCACGCCCTGGTTGCCACAGCAACCCTCTCTGCTGGCCCGAGTGCTCTAACGCACTCTGCCAGCCCGCTCCAAAGCACCCGTCTGTATCCCCGACGGGGGCTCGGCAACTACCCCGTTGCCGCCATTGCAGCAGCGAAGGGGACTTGCCGGCGCACCCCCCAATGAGACACAGAGGCAGTACTTGGTTTAAAACTTGACCGCACTTTATTGCAACAGATTCAACCAGGCCAGTGGGTGATTGCACCAGCAATATGGGTCCAGTATGCTAGCTGCTTAATTGTTATAAACTCTGGTACTGACCGAGATGTACCCTCCCATGTCAGTAATAACAAACTTACTTTCCCCTTCGACAGCACTCTGGCCGAAGGGGAACGGGCCCACTGATGGGCTTGAGTAAGGAGGTGAGTACCAGCAAAGCCAGCAGACTGTGCATGTACTTACTGCCCTCACATGGTACTCCTCCCAGGGTGATGACCCCTGTGCGTACTGCTCTCCCCTCGCACAGGGTGACACTTCCCCATCTCTTAAGGAGATGACTCATCTTATCCTATTCTTACCTATTTATCCTACTATAGCATACTGGACCCACACCACAGAAAGGGGGGGGCAGTCAAGGCCTCCTCCGACACCCACTGCCTATTCATTCAACAGCTTCTTCAGGTGTTGAGCTAAGTTCTTTAAATATAAATCATTTCCTGCTGGGGAGAGATGAACCCCATCTTCCCTAAACAGCTCTGGCCACCCATATACAATGTCCGCATGCTCGATGGTCGATCCTCCAATACTAACTATCCATTTTGCTATCTCCCGGTTGATGTTTCTACGCACTTTATCAATTTTTTGGGTGGTTAATAGCCCCACCCCATTTAAGTCTAGGGACAAAACTAGTCCAACTTATCTGAACATGTTTAAACAAACTCTTAACCTCTAACAGGTCCTTCTTAATTTTGATCAATAGATTAACCCCTTTTTGAGCTGGAATGTCATTTTCCCCTAAATGGATCGCGAGTATCTGCGGTGTTACTCCCTGACAAATTGATTTCAACTTTGGCAGCAGCTGGTACCATCTCATGCCCCCAGATCCATACCATCTAATCGATGCTTTGTAACCCAATCCCAGTTGGAGGCCCAAGTCAGTCCATAGGGCAGCGTTCCTAGCCCAGCAGACCAGGCTGTGGCCCACGATCCATACCTCTCATTTTTTGGCCTCGTTGTACCTAGACCATGGGCATGGGAGACACAATTGATTATTAGCGACGGAGTCTGACATATTTTTTGTATGCGTCCGACCGCCACCGCCCCACCGCCTTAATTGCCTCTGTTGGCAAACCCGCTGCTGCTGCAGTTGTGGCAGACCCTATCCTGAATGAATGCGACCCATATGCACTTGAGGGGAGGTCTGACCTGTCCAACACTGTCCTAAGGACTGAGTTGAATTGGTAACACGTCAAAGGGGCGGAATTCTGGTGGCGGAATAATATTCCTTTCACTTGTGGGTGTATGTCTAAATAGTGTCCCATCTGTCTGACTGGGCATATCTCTTCCTGCCTGGTTCTAAACAAGTCAATATTCATTCCCTTACTCCTTTGATCCATTTTGGATCGTCTCAATCGCATTCTCAAGGTATCAGATGTCCATGTAATATCCTCGATTCAAAAGGCCCGACCCGAAAGGTCTTTACTGGATGACGGGACCACTTTGCTTATCCTAAGTCCCCCAAAGTATGTTACGGCATATGCAGCGGTAAACAACTGTACCTCATACGCGTCGTGACACACATTAGGTAATTTTCCTACCATACGGACTAAGATAGGGGTGGTTATGGGAGCCCTAGCGGTTGCTGGGGCCGATGCCATTCTGGCCCAGCTTTCCAGCATCCGCTTCATGTAAAACCCATTGTCTGGGGGTGGGTGTCCTTTCATCTTGTTCACAAAATTGATGACTTCTATCTTACCCCCTATGGTGCTCCCTGCTAAACCTTTCTGCCGGAGCGACATGGATAATTGAAGGACTTTCGGCTCAGCAATAGAAAAGCCCGTTGCCCATCCCTTGGCAATTCTATATGCCTGGAACTCCCAAAATGCCCTACCGTAAGCTGCCTGGGTCCTGGGAGCCAAGGATCCCTGCACGATATTCTGTACTTCTAGCTCCCAAGGCTCCATGCCCCCGGCAGAAGGGGATCGGGGAACTCCCTGGCATCCGGTGCTAGTTCCCGGAATCGCTTGATCTGAAAGTGAGAGAGGGCATCGGCTATGCCATTGTCAATACTGGGGACGTGACGTGCTGTGAACAATATGTTGTTTTGTAGGCAGGACCCTACCATAGCCCAGCCCCACACAAGGGAGATGACCCGAGGGGAACGAGATGTCAAAGTGTTTATTATATGCACAACCACCATATTGTCACACCAAAATAATACGGTGTGATTAGCGAATTGCTCTGCCCATAGCAATACTGCTATTACTATGGGGAACAACTCCAAGAACGTTAAATGCTTCGTTACCCCCGTCTCATGCCAGCTCAGTGGCCATGGCTCAGTGCACCATCTTGTCTGAATGTAAACCCCAAACCCTGCTCCCCCAGCGGCGTCGGAATGCACCTGGAGGTCGCTGCATAGCAGCCACCTTTCTCTCCAAAAACTCACCCCCATTGTATTCGGTCAGGAAATCAAGCCAAGATTTAAGGTCCTGCTTCATCTCCTGATTCACCCTGATTGTATAGTGGGGGGGAGGTCTCCCCTTAGTTTGTCATATAATCTAGATAAAAACACTCTGCCTGGTGTGACCACCCAGCATGCAAAATTGAGGCTGCCCACTAAAGACTGCAAGGCCCTAACTGTGATCTTTTGGAAGAGCATGCTTTCTTGGATCTTATGCTTTAAATCTTCTAGCTTGTCATGTGGGAGCCTAGACAACTTTTGCTCTGTATCCAATTCTATGCCCAAGTAGGTTATGATCGTGGAGGGGCGCTCGGTCTTCTCAGGGACAAGTGGAATCCCAAGCTCGACAGCCATCTCCTGGAATAGCCTCAAGGTGGACAAGCATTCCCCCGTCCCCGGTGGGGCTATGATCAGGAAGTCGTCTAAATATTTTGTTAAGTCGGCCCCCTTCCACCTTTGTTTGAAAATCCATTCGACTAAGGCACTGAATCGTTTGAATGCCGAGCAGGATATAGAACATTCCATGGGCATTGCTCAATCATAATAATATTTCCCCCCGAATTGAAATCCCAACAAGTGGAATCTACTGGGATGCACTGGTAGCAGGCAGAACGCCGATTTGACGTCACACTTGGCTAATAGTGCCCCTTTTCCCATGCTCCTCGCTTTCTCAACTTCCAAGTCAAACGACGCATACCTGACTGTAGCCAGCTCTTTTGGTATGGCATCGTTTACCGAGGCGCTGCGAGGGTGGGACAGGTGGTGAATCAACCTAAACTCGCCTTGGGGTTTTTGGGGGACTATGCCCAATGGTGACAAAACTAAGTCTTGCATCGGTAGCTGTTCAAATGGACCCGCTATGCTGCCTTCGGATACTTCTTTGTCTATCTTCTTATTAACAACTTCATCGTGACCATTTATGGATTTGAGATTCCTGACTTTTGGGGGGCAATCAACTGGGCCGGCAGGGATCTTGTAGCCGTTCCTAAAACCCTGAACCACATACTTTACTTTGGCTCTGGCCAGGTGCGTACTCAGGGCTTTTTCAAGGGCCTCAATTTGAATTGGTGTTGGACCCCTTCGGAGGGCGGCTCCCTGTGGTCCCACTTTGACCCCCTTTCCCGGCCCACTTCCGCTGCTGTATCAGCCTTGGCCTCCCTTCTGTCGGGGTCGATAACATGTGCTCTCAGAATGCCCCCCTCTGCAACTGGAGCACGCATGGCGAAACCTGCACTGGAACCTATTGCACCGGCCGGTGGTGTTGTATTCCCAGCATGGGCTGGGTCCCACCTGTCCTTTTCTTCACGCTTCCCCTCAGTACGACTTGTTGGCAAAGGCCACCCCTCCCCGAACTAATGGGTGCCCACTATCGGACCGGGCGCCCTCGTTGCATCAACCATACTCTCCAGCCAGATGTCTGGCACCTCGGAATCCCAACGAAGGCCCGGGGTATTAGCTTCCGTATGATGAAATGCTTCGTCATAGCGCAGTCACACCCCTGGAGGACCAGTGCCATGGGCTCGACGGACTATATCTGCATATTTATGGAGCTCCAATCCCCACCCTGGATTGGCCTGCATTATTACCCCCATATATACCGCGAAGGCAGAGGTCCAGTTTGCCCAGTTTCAGTCAGCTTTGGGGCACTTAAATTTCTCTTTCTCTTTCTCCCCTTCCACTTCAGAGTGATCCAGTATCGGGTCACTAAATAATAATGCATATATATCTACATATTCCCCCTGCCATATCTTCTCCTTGGTTGTGGGGGTCAGATGACTGCTGAACGGGACAGCTACATCCATGATTACACTGGCTGGTGGGCACACACTCACAGATGCCCCTGCCACCATCCCAGGGGAGGCAAAGGCTGCCCCAGCCTGAGGAAGGGAGAGGGTAGATTCATGGCCTGTGGTCAACACCGTGGTAATGTACGTGGGAGGGGCTGCCGCCCCTGATTGTGCTACAGGCGGGCTGGCAGGGAAAACCCATGCCCACGCCCCGTCGACCTGTTGCAGGTGAGGGCTTGTGGCCTGTTGCCCCTGGGCTGATGTACGCAGTGGGACTGGACCCGCCCACCTGCTGACACCTCCCTGCCCGAGTCAACTTGAGGGTACCTGCACCATTCCTACTTTTTGTCCTGCTGAGACCACCCCCCATGGGGGGCGCCTCGCTGCTCGTCCTGGTGGTGGGTTACCCCCCCCCCATGGTTTTTAGACTCACCATATGATGTTTTCTGGGGCTGACCGCTTGTAGCGGTTCCGTCATTGTGCCTCCTTTAGGGGCGACCCCTGGGCTCCATTCGCAGGGCCTCCTCGATAACCTGGATGCGTCTCAACATGGCGTGGTCCGTATCCCCCCTTGTTGTTGCTGCTCATCCCTTCATCTCCGGGCCAGCAGGGGTCCTTCACCTGTTAAAGATATGTCTCGGGGCACCTCGTGCCCGCTCATATTACCCGGTGCCACTATTGGTGCCCCCAGTGCTGCCGTACTGCTCATATTTTGCTGCTGGTATCGTGCCAGCCCCGGTACCCCAAGGGGATCCCCAAGGTTGGAATATTCCCCAACCGGCCCCCAGGGGGACCACCCCCCTGTGCAGCAGTGATCCAGGTCTAATGAGCCCAAGCTCCCTTCAGTGTTTTGACCCCCCCTCCCCGCTTTCATGGTTGAGTGGCCCTTGCCTGGGACCTCTCTGCCAAGGGGGGGATTGGCCTGACCCCTCTCTGCCATGGCCGCCTTGGGCTGGGGTAGATCTGCTCGCACCCCACCCTGGGGTAGATCTGCTCGCACCCCACCCTGGGGTTGCCCCCCTGCCTCTCTGTACCGNGGCCGCCTTGGGCTGGGGTAGATCTGCTCGCACCCCACCCTGGGGTAGATCTGCTCGCACCCCACCCTGGGGTTGCCCCCCTGCCTCTCTGTACCGTGCAGGTGGGGTTACCACCTGGGTGCCCCACCTGAGACCCTCGAATGAGAGGGGTGGTGGGTCCTGCTTACTGTTGGAGGGATGGCCCTGCTGCTCAGGGTCAAACTGCTCCTCCTCCCTCCCTTGGTGGTACGGCCCCTCCCCACTATGCCCCAACTAGTGGAGGGGGGATCCTCTGTGGCCATGGGTGTTGGGCTCAAGGCCCGAGCTTGGAGCAAGGCCTCACAGGCCGCTAGGCACTCCATCAATTGCTCTCTGGTTGGGGCCCCATCATCTTCACCCGTTTCCTCCCTTTCAGGGTTTTCCCTGCTCCTCGGTTGGCTCCCCGGTGGTTGGGGGTGCTTTCTTACTTCTGCCTTCTTTTTTGTGCAGCCCATTTCCTCCGCTCCGCTCCTTTCCTTTCCTTCAGGCCTTTTTCCCACCACGTGGCACAGCTCAGCAGCAAGGATTCCTTGCTGCTGACTTTCCTGTGTTGTACGCTGAATGCAGCTTCGTTCCTCACGGCCCCGTCCTCCCTACAAAGGGCGGGTCCGTTGTTCTCCTCTGCGCGGCTCCTGATTGTGCACGTGCACTCCCTGGTTGCCACAGCAACCCGCTCTGCTGGCCCGCCCCAAAGCACCCACCTGTATCCCCAATGGGGGCTCGGCCACTACCCTGTCGCCGCCATTGCGACGGCGAAGGGCACTTTCCTATTTCAGAATAAGTACGTCATTATGATGAAACTATTTAATAAAACCTAATGTTTTGGAACATTTTTTAGAATACCTAACAAGGTATGGTATTGTAATTGAGGCACTGGAGGGGGAATCAGGAAATGTGGATTGAATTCCAAGCTCTGCCACAGATTTACTGTGTGATATTGCAAAACGATTTACTCCCTCTCTCTGCTTAAATCTCCCATCTATAAAATGGAGGCCAATGTTTCATTCCTCTGTCTTACCTACTACAATTATAAACACTTTAGGGACTTTCTTGTTACTAACCAGATAGAGTCTTGTATGATGACTTAGTTTGGAGTTGCTGGAGCCTCCTAGTCAGGGATGTAGCTGTAATAGATGCAGCAAGTGCAACTGCACTGGGCCATGAGTCTGGGGGACCCACATGTATGGAGTCCTATACACATTCCCACTGGAGTGGAAGGGGGCATTCTTTCTTCTACACCAAGGCCCATTCCTATCTAGCTACTCCCCTGCTCCTAGCCACTGCTGTAATAAGTTTTTGGTGTTGGTTTTTTTTTGTTTTTTCCCTGATACTTTTGAGCAGGTGAACTGAATTCTGGTTTCACATATCCACAGGTTAATTATTATTATTATTATTATTATTATTATTAGCTTTTATATAGCACAAGCAATTTTCCTGGTACTTTACAGAGAATAAGATAGACACGGTCCCTGCCCGAGAGTTTACAATCTAAAGACAGGGGGAGGGGAGACAGGGAAGGGGGAACAGAGGGAGGGATAAGGGATGCAACATTCATGAGGATGCGAGAACTCAGGTACACGTTCTTGGCTTGGTTACAGTATAATGGGAGTTTGCAGATAACAGGTGGGGGATATTCCTGGGTTATCAGGAGTTAGGAAGGGCAGAGCGGAAGAGGTGGGTTTTGAGGAGGGACTTGAAGGTGTGGAGGGTAGGGGCAAGGTGGACGAGGGCAGGGAGGGAGATCCAGGCATGCAGGGCAGCGAGGGAGAAGGGACTAAGGCAGTTGGGGGAGCAGGGGAGGAGTGGGAAGGTGAGGGAGGGGATGGAGGAGGAGCAGAGTAAACAAACAGGTTTTTGGAGGGAGATCAGGACAGAGAGGTAGGGGGGAGTGAGGTTGTGAAGGGCTTTGTAAGTCAAGACAAGGAGCTTGTGCAGAATACGCTCAGGAAGGGGGAGCCAGTGGAGAGAGGAGAGCAGTGGCTACACATGGTCAAAGCAATGGGCTAGGTGAATGATCCTGGAAGCAGAGTTTTGAACAGAGATGAGGGAAGAAAGGTGAGAGTGGGGAAGGCCAGTGAGGAGGAGGTTACAATAGTCAAGGTGTGAGATGACTAGGGCATGAATGAGAGTTTTGGCAGAGGAGACAGACAGAAAAGGGCAGAAGACAGACAGAAAAGGGAGACAGTAAATAGTAGAGGTGGGACCCCGGGGCAATTACCGGATACCGTATTTACCGGTTTTCCGGTTCTCAAAGAACCAGATTCTCGGATTAAATCCGGTATCCGGTACCGGTTTTATTTCATTGATTTCAATGGGCCACTGTGTCCCCATTAAAATCAATGGAATACAATTCCTCCCCCCTCCCCCTCCCAGGCTGCGCGGGTGGAAGGGGGGACACCCCCCACCCACCCTGCCCAGCCTGGATTTTTGTTAAAAAAAGAGCCCCCCCCAGCACCAGCGGCCGCTGCGTCCCCGCAGCCGCCGGTAAGTATAGACCCGATCCCTGGGGGGGTGTTTAACACCCCCCCAACTCCCCAGGGATCACCCCTTGACAGTGCTGTACCTTTGCGGAGCTCTGGGTGCGGCGGCAGCGGCGGCGGGCGGTCCGGAGGCCTCAGTGCCGGCTGTGGCTGCCAGCGTCAGAGACGCTCTAGGCCTTCCGTGGAAACCCGGAAGTTCCCTGGAACTCCTAGAGCATCTCTGACACCGGCAGCCACAGCTGGCGCTGAGGCCGCCGGACCGCCCGCCGCCGCCGCACCCGCACCCGGATCTCCGCAAAGGTACAGCACTGTCAACTTTAGTAGGGGTGATCCCTGGGGGGTTGGGGGGGTGTTAACCCCCCCCAGGGATCGGGTCTATACTTACCGGAGGCTGCGGGGACACCGCGGCCGCTGGTGCTGGGGGGGGGGGCTCTTTTTTTTAACAAAAATCCAGGCTGGGCAGGGTGGGTGGGGGGTGTCCCCCCTTCCACCCGCGCAGCCTGGACTCAGGGAGGTCTTTTTTTTTACTTTTTTGGTGGGACTTACATTGCAGCCATTCATTTAAATGGCTGCAATGTAAAAAAATCCGGTACCCAGAATCCGGTAACGGGACCGGATTTACCGGGTTGAATCCGATAATGCCGGTACGCCCAGTACCGGCATTATCGGATACCGGATTTACCGGCACGCCCACCCCTAGTAAATAGAGACAGTGCATGAAAAGGACTAAAAACATGCCTATGCGTAACATCATGGACAACAGGGCCAGATGTGTATCACTGGCTTAATGCCTGTGGTAATATTTCCTGTGGTCATGCTTGTGGATGGTCCCAGTAACTACAGCAGCTTGATATGCATTTGCTGTGTGTAAAGCTGAGGAACACTGTACTTTAAAAGACAATTATTAAGACGATTTGCTTAGCCACTTATACTCAACATGTGAGTCAAATAAAGTCTCTGAGTTTGGCATGTCTGCTATAGCTGATGCAGAAATGGAGGCATGTCATTGGAGATGTTCGTGATGATTCATGGGAAACTGAGAATTCTGGTCTTAGTGAGTAAAATGCCTTTTAGGTTAACTTTATTAACAAAAATATAGCATGAAAGTGTAGACTCATTTAAAGTCAAGCTCCCTCTTGAGCTTTGTGGCACATCTGGCTGGTGTGGTTAATGTACACTGGTTCCTGTAGCCTATGCTACATAGGGAAGCGATGGGGCCAACACCACATCTGACCTGACTTCCCCAATGCAATGGATCAGGTACTCAGGTACTTCTTGGATGGAGGTCGTCCTCTTGGGTTGGGTGACCTTCAGAGATGTAGATGAGTGCGTTAATCACTCTGCAACCACACCTCTGTGGAAGCCCATAGAGATTTAAATTATACTGGAGATTGATAGGCCCTGTAGATTGCAATTTCAGTTGGAATACAGGAATAAGGAAATCATGGGTTATGACTTACATTGGAAAGTATTAGCAGCCACTTCAGACAATTTCAGAAATAACAGCATTAGCAGGCGCTTAAGAGGGTAATGCTGTGAAATCAATATCCCATTGCCTTGCTGCACAACAAGTTCAGAGCATCAATTGTCTCAACAAGAGAGGTTCATCTGAAATGTAAGAAGTAGGACAAATAACCAGATGTGCAAAAACCCAAGGTTTTTTTCCCTTTCTTTTTTAAATGTAGCTGATCAAAGGGAGCCATCAGCAACTGCTACTACTACTACTTATCATTTCTATAGTACTATTAGTTGTATGCAGCACTGTACAGATACATTTAACATAAAGACAGCTCCATGGAGCTTGCAGTCTAATCAAGACAGAAAGACATAGACAACTACAAATAAGAGTCTTCCTATAAATAATGAACTACAGGATGCAGGTATTGAGTAAGTTTATTTATTTCAGTTAAAATGGTTGAAATCCTCAAGGCTATGATATGGATAGGGCCTGGGTGCATGATTTAAAAGTGATTTCAAAGAAGTGGGCCTTTAGGCGGGCCTTGAATATGGGCAGGGAGGCGGCCTGATGCACCACTTCAGGAAGTTTGTTCCAAGCATACGCTGCAGCAAGGTGGAGAGCGTGGAGTTGGGAGTTGGCGATGGAGAAGAAGGGCACAAGTAAGAGCATCTTGCCTCATGAACAGAGATCACAAGTAGGAGTGTAGGGCAACAGAAGTGAGGAGAGGAGCTGCAGAGTGAAGATACTTGTAGGTAAGTAGGAGAAGCTTGAACTCTATGTGGAAGCAGATGGGGAGCCAGTGTAATGACTTGAGGAGAGGGGTCCCATGCAAGGAAGGTGAGTCTCAGCTGAATTTTTAATAGACTGTAGTGGAGGTAAGTGACTCAGTGGGAGACCTTCGAGAATCCGGTTGCTGTAGTCTGAGTGGGATGTGATGAGAGAATGAATTAGGGTTTTAGCAGTGTGTTCGGACAGGAAGGGATGGATTTTGGCAATATTATAGAGAAAGAAATGACAAGGTTTTGCAGTGTTTTGGATGTGAGTAGAGACAGAGAGAGAAAATTCAAAGATGATCCCCAAGGTTGTGGGCTGAGAGGATTGGGAGGATGACCGTGTTTTCTACAGAGATGGAGAGAGGTGGGAGAGGAGAAGTGAATTTAGGAGGAAATATAAGAACTTCTGACTTGGCCATGTTAAGTTTAGGTGGTGCTGAGACATTCAGGCAGCGATATCAGACAGGCAGGCAGACTGAGATTTGGGACAGAATTTTGGGTCAGGGTTCCCGTACAGAAAGGTAGATCCGAAAATCATCAGCATAAAGATAGTACTGAAAGCCATAGGAGGAGCTCAGAGCACCAAGGGAACAACTGCTGTAGAGAGAAGAGAGCCCAGGACTGAGTTCTGGAACACACCAACTGATAGTGGGATAGCAGTAGAGGAGGATCCACCAAAGGATATACTATATGTGCAGTGGGAGAGCTTAGAGGAGAACCAGGATAGAATGGAGTCTTGAAATCCAAAGGAAGACAGAGGCCATTTCCAGACATTTCCTGCTCTGTATCTCTCTGGGGGTTTGCCGGCAAACCTGCACAGGGGAGCTTTCACACCAGTGGCACCCCATGCCACTGCACATTCCCTCCCGCAGTCACAGTGTGTGTGTGTGTGAGGTCTGAAAATGACGAGTGTGTCAAGGAGCAGATGATGGTCATGGTGTCGAAAACAGAAGATAGGTCAAGGAGGATGGGGATAGAATAATGGCCCCTGGCCTTGGCCATGAAGAGATCATTGAAGACTTTGACAAGAGCTGTCTCCATGGAATGAAGTGGGCAGAAGCCAGATTGGAGTGCATGAAGAATGGCCTGAGTTTCAAGGAAGTCCAGGCAGCGGATATGAACAGCGCACTCGAGCAGTTTGGATACAAAGGTGAGGAGAGAGATGGGGCCGGTAGTTAGCAGGACAAGTAGGGTCCAGCAAAGATTTTTTGAGGAGTGGTGTGACTATAGCATGTTTGATGGCATCAGGAACGGTCGCAGTGGAAATTGATAAATTGAGGATATGATGGATGGAGAGGGAGATAGAATGGAGGAGATGGGTTGGGATAGGATCAGATGAACAAGTGGTGAGTTTGGATGAGAGAAGGTGAGTGATTTCCTCCTTGGTAACTTCAGAAAAAGAGGAAAGGGTGGCAGGTGCTAGTGAAAGAGGAGGGGAGTGAACAGGAGGAAGATTGAGGGGGCTTGACAGAGAACTCGAGGTGAATCTTTTGAATCTTGTCATAGAAAAGATCAGCCAGAGTCTGGGCAGAGAAAGAAGAGGTGGGGGCAGAGATAGAAGAGGGAGGAAGAGGTAGTTTGAGTAGGGAGGTGAGTATGGCAAAAAGACGGTAGGGGTTAGAGGCAAAGGAGTCAGTCAGATGGACATAGCAAGCTTGTTTAGCCAAGGGCAATAGCTGAATTGAAGGAGGTGAGCATGAATTTGAAGTACTAGAAGTCAGCACAGGAGCAGGATTTTAGCCAGAGACACTCTGCATAGCAGGCACAAGTACATAAGAAGCAAACTTGGGTGGTAAGCCAAGGTGGGGGTTTGGCACGCCTGACAGGATGGGGAGAGTCTGGGCAAGAGTTTCCAAAGTAGGAGAGAGTGCAGTATTCTAGCAGGAAAGTGCCTCATCAACAGACTCCAATGGGATTGTGGAGCAGAGGAGAGATGAGGCAGTAGTGGAGAAGATGCAAGGGACAATAGCCTGGATATTTCTAAAGGCAGTTGAGGTGATTGAACAAGGCTGTGGGGGAGAGTGGTTAAGTTTACAAGTTAGCAGATGATGGTCAGAGGGGAAGGACAGAGGTCGAGAGGCATGAGAGAGAGCACTTGAACGAAAAGACTAGATCAAGGCAGCGGCCATGCTGGCGAGTAGGAGTGGTAGAGAATAGTTGGATGCCAAATGAGCCAGCCAGGACAAGAAGCTTGGACGCATAAGAGCCAGAGAGGTCACTGACATGGAAATTAAAATCCACAAGAATAAGGGAAGGGGAAGATGGGGCAAGAAAGAAGGAAAGCCAGGAAGTCAGCTGTTGAAGATGTAGTTTTGAACCCATCTGGGTTGTCGATTTAGAATCAAAGAATCACAGAACTGGAGACTTGGAAAGGACCTCACAGGCCATCTAGTCTGAACCTCTACCTTGAGGCAGGATACCCTATGCATCCCTGACAGAAGCTTGTCCAGTTTTTTCTTGAAGACCTACAGGGAGGGACATTACACAACCTCTCTATGCAGCTTGTTCCATTGTTGATCTGATCTAACCGTTATAAAGTTGTTCCTAATATTGAACTTAAACCTACCTTCCTGCATGTCAAAACCATTACTTCTTGTCCTGTTTTCAGTGGGAATGAAGAACAAATGTTCTTCATTGTTTATATTGCATCTTTCTAAATATTTGAAAACTGTCAATATAGTCCCCATTTAATCTTTCTCTAGGTTAAACATGCCCTTCCCCATGATGCCAGCAGCCTTTCCTCACAGGACTTGTGTTCTAGAACCTTGACCATTTTTGTTGCACTCCTCTAAATCCTTTCATGTTTTTCAGTGTCATTTTTAAAATATGGAGCCCAAAAATGAACATGGTATGCCAAGTAAAGTGTAACCAGTACTGAGTATAGTTTCACTGTAACTTCTCATGTCTTTGATATTATGCTTCTATTTATGTGTCCAAAAATGACATCAGCCTTTTTTGCTGCAGCATCATACTGTTGATTCATATTCAGTTTGTGATCCACTATAACAGTTTATGATCTCAAATCCTTCTCAGCAGTACTGTTGCCTGGTTAGTTATCTCCCACCTTATACTTGTGCATTTAGTTCATTAGAGCCAGTCAGATGTACTGAGTAAGGGTAGTTGGACCTGGGAAGCTAGGTTTTGAATCCTGTCCTAGCCATGAACTGCCTGGGAGGCCTTGTGCAAGTCATAACCTTTCAGATTCAGTTCCCCATCTGTAAAATGGGAATGTGTGTGTCTCTCTCTCCCTGTGTTCTCTTCATCTATGTCCATCTTCGATAGCAGGCCCACTGGGCAGGAACATATCTCCATTAATAACAATTGTAAAGCATCAGATACATTGCTGGTACTATATAAATGCTTGATGATAATATGTTTAGTTGAATTTAATTAAATTATTTTCATCCCAGATCTCCAATTTATCAAGGTCATTTGAATTTCAATCCTACCTTCTAAGGACTTTGCCGTTCACCCCCTCCCCCCAGTTTCGTATCATCAGCAAATTTGCTAAGTGTAGTTTCAACAGCTTCATCTAAGTCATTAATGAAGATAATGAACACAGCACTGGACCCAGGACTCATCCTGGAGAACCCTACATCACACCTCTTCCCAGTTAAAAGTTGATTTATTCTCACTCTTTGAATGTGATTTTTCAACCAATTATATACTCACCTTTATAGTAGTTCTTTTCTAGACCATATCTTCTCCATCTTGCTTAGAAAAATATCATGTAGGACGAAATCAAAAGTCTTTCTAAAGTCAGGATATGTTGACTGTATTCCCCTTATCTATTAAACTGATAACTTTATCAGAGAAGAAAACAAGGTTGGTCTTGCATATTTTGTTCTTAACTAAACCATGTTGGCTACTAGTATTCACCCAATTGCCCCCTTGGTATTTAAAAATCACTTTGTAAAAGGGGACAGCTCTCGGGCCCAGTATCCCCTTAGCTATACTGGCTAAGAGCACCTATAATTGCCTCAGCTGTTGATTCCTTGTGGGGCTAGCCATTCTTGCACTCCAACTTTACCCCAAAAGCCTTTTATTTACATATGTACACCCCTAGGTGCCTCGCACCTTACCGTCCGTTACCTCTCTCAGGGATTACAGTAGGGATGGGTGAACAGATCGTGGTTCGAGTTCGGCCATTCGGTTCGGCTGCGTTCGTTTCGTCCGTTCGGTTTGCCCGTTCAGTTTGGTTCATCGGTTCGAATGTTCGGCCGTTCGGTGGTTCGGATCGAAATCTGAGTTCGGATTCGGGATTCGGTTCGGTCGGGATAGTTTCGGTCTTTAGTTTGGTGCAATCGGGAACTGAAAATGACATTTAGTTTTTGAAATAAAAGGAAAAAACTAAAAAACATATTTCTGGCCATAACATTTTTGTTTCTTATTACTTTTTGATGATATTTAGGGAGATTGT
>QEPC01001035.1:340732-415637 GCA_003113815.1 Sphenodon punctatus | reverse complement strand
ATCAGTCAGGACTGTGACACCATCCACAGATGACGTAATCCCACCTGGAGTCATGAGACACAGTTTAAGAACCTGTGAGTTAGGGATTCAGGAATAGCTTTTTCTTACCACTACTGGCATTTACGCACAAGCTCTCATTGTGTGAACATGACCCAGGAATCACACAGGCTCAATGTTTGGTAACAAGGCATAGGCCGCAACTTTATTGCTTACTTCAGGTGGCCCTTTTCCCTTAGCTCACCAGTTATTGCTTTAGCACCTCAACATGAGCATGCCTTCTCCTGATGCTTATAGTGGTTTAACAAGCCCTCCTGTGCATCCCAGTGCTAATGTTTGTGAGGGGAACCATGGATAACTTCTTGACAAATTTTAATTCTGGCAGATGATTCCTGCCCTATCAGGGATCCTGCCAGCTAAGGCCAGTGGGTTCCAACCTGAAAAGGTTGGACTATGAGTGTAGGACACAGGGAACAAACAAAAATAACCTGGCCACAAAGCCACTAGCCCTTTGCCTGCCTCTGGCTGTCCCCTCCATATGAGATCCCCTTTTGTTTGTTTATTTAACAAAATCTTATTCATCAGGGTTCCCCTGACCAACATCCACCACCAAAAAGGGGCCGGGAAGGTGGTCGTAAGGCTAGATTCCTGACCCTATCCTCCTCCAAACTGGGATGCCCAAGTGCTCCTGTAAGGCAAACAGAATGTTGCAAAGCCATATCTCATTACTAGGGCTGAAACGAAGTCTTAGGTAAACTTTAGAATTTGCTGAATATTAAGGTATTCAGTTTTGAAAGGCCAAATTTCAAAGTTCTGAGGACCAAGGCCATTATTCAGAAAACTTTGGAAACTTCTGTGCTCGTGGGTGACTGGTGGACAGTTGAGCTTCTTGTGGAAATGAAACTTAGTACCATATTTGGTAGGAGGAGGGAATGGTGGGGGCAATTGAGTGATGGTGAGCCAGATGGCAAGTTTTGATTGGCTGGCCAAGTCAGATGGTCCACTTTTGAATTGGCTGGCAAGGCAAAATAAAAGTGTCTGAACTGCGGGCATTTGAGTGGGTGAGAGGGTTGTCTGGCCTGGCCTGGCCTAGTCTAGCCTGACCTGGTATACTATGGTTTGGCCTGTCCTGTCCATAGGGCCAATGCTCGGGAATGAGTTCTATGTTACTAGGGATGGGCGAACAGAACACCGTTCGGTTGTTCGGTATGAAACCCGAGTTCGGGTTCGGTTGTTCGCTTTGGCAGAGTTCGGTTCAGCCGAACTCGGCCGAACATTCAAAATAGTGCTATTGGTACCGAAACTGAAATTTTTTCGGTATCGGTATTTTGGACCCTGAAACCACCCCTGGTGCCAGGAAGTCTTTTCCTCAGCTGCCTCCCCCTTCCTGTCACGTTTTTCCCACCCAAACTCATGTTTTTCCCACCCCCGAACTAATCCGAACTTTTCCGAACTGTTCAGAAGTTTGAGCGTTCAGTTTGGAAGTTCGGTTCGGTCGTCCGAACAGGCCGAGTTCGGGCCGAACTCCGAACTTCCGAACCATGTTCACCCATCCCTATACATTACCCTTTTACATGACATGGAGTTTTTAAATAAATAAATAATTGGGTGCCACATTGCTGCCTGCTGCTTGGTTGGCACTTGGCACCATGAGGAGGGATCTCTTTGCCTGGCTCCAGTTTCCAAGTTTGCTTGGTCTGTTCAAGTTAGCATTGCCACAGTGCCATGCCAAGGAAGAGGGTGCCCCATGAGGGGGGAGGGATGTGAATGTCTGGTTTCTTAATTTAGTGACTGCTGCTGGGGCCTGTGCATGCTGACTTTTTGGGGGTGGCATTTATTTCTCCATGCAGTTGCAGACTGTTTTGCAGGGTTGTGTATGTTGTCTAGGCTGTGGCATGGCACACAACAGAGCCTAACTGATTCATTGTAAAGTGTAATTTCTACTGTTCTACCAGCTGCTTGGCACCATGAGGCCAGAGTCAGACTGGGACCTGTCTGCCTGGCTTCACTTCCCATGTTAGCTTGGTCGGTTCAAGTTACCATTACCACAATGCCATGCCAAGGAAGTGTGAGTGTGAGTGTGAGTGTGAGTGTGAGTGTGAGTGTGAGTGTGAGTGTGAGTGTGAGTGTGAGTGTGAGTGTGAGTGTGAGTGTGAGTGTGAGTGTGAGTGTGAGTGTGAGTGTGAGTGTGAGTGTGAGTGTGAGTGTGAGTGTGAGTGTGAGTGTGAGTGTGAGTGTGAGTGTGAGTGTGAGTGTGAGTGTGAGTGTGAGTGTGAGTGTGAGTGTGAGTGTGAGTGTGAGTGTGAGTGTGAGTGTGAGTGTGAGTGTGAGTGTGAGTGTGAGTGTGAGTGTGAGTGTGAGTGTGAGTGTGAGTGTGAGTGTGAGTGTGAGTGTGAGTGTGAGTGTGAGTGTGAGTGTGAGTGTGAGTGTGAGTGTGAGTGTGAGTGTGAGTGTGAGTGTGAGTGTGAGTGTGAGTGTGAGTGTGAGTGTGAGTGTGAGTGTGAGTGTGAGTGTGAGTGTGAGTGTGAGTGTGAGTGTGAGTGTGAGTGTGAGTGTGAGTGTGAGTGTGAGTGTGAGTGTGAGTGTGAGTGTGAGTGTGAGTGTGAGTGTGAGTGTGAGTGTGAGTGTGAGTGTGAGTGTGAGTGTGAGTGTGAGTGTGAGTGTGAGTGTGAGTGTGAGTGTGAGTGTGAGTGTGAGTGTGAGTGTGAGTGTGAGTGTGAGTGTGAGTGTGAGTGTGAGTGTGAGTGTGAGTGTGAGTGTGAGTGTGAGTGTGAGTGTGAGTGTGAGTGTGAGTGTGAGTGTGAGTGTGAGTGTGAGTGTGAGTGTGAGTGTGAGTGTGAGTGTGAGTGTGAGTGTGAGTGTGAGTGTGAGTGTGAGTGTGAGTGTGAGTGTGAGTGTGAGTGTGAGTGTGAGTGTGAGTGTGAGTGTGAGTGTGAGTGTGAGTGTGAGTGTGAGTGTGAGTGTGAGTGTGAGTGTGAGAGAAAATATGTCTGGTTTCTTAATTTTGTGACTGCTTCTGGGGCCTGTGCTTTCTAGCTTTTTTTGGTGGGATTTATTTCTCCATGCAGTTGCAGACTGTTTTGTGGGGTTGTTGTATTCTTCTTGAGAAAATGTCCCTTGTAACCCTGGATTTTTGTGCACTGCTTGGTTGGCATAATGATTAAAGTGGGTGCACTCACTGCTGATGGTGGGCCATGCTGTGGGTATACTACTGTTGTTTTTTTAATTATTATTTCTGAATGCAGTTGCACTTTTGGGCAGTTGCCTTCTGGAGCAATTGTCCCACTCTTGCTAACCTGCTTTTCTAGGTAGTTCTTTGGCTGTGGGTTCAAGAACTTTGCAACAACTTTCTGAAGTTCTGTGTTTCGGTTTCTGAAGTCCGAAGTTTTGGCAAGAACACTGAATTGCCTTCGAGTGCTCTGACCGACTATTTAGAACTTCAATAATCTGTCAGAATACCCAGAAGTACTATTTGGTTCAGCCCTACTCATTACCTTTCCGTGACAAGTGTACACCATCCTTTCTGAACAAGGCTATTCTGACTATTTAAGCCAGGATTGGTGCCGCCCCATCCCAAAATTTGATCTGGCTGTTGGTCAACTGACCCTCAGGTGACTGGCAAGTGGTGAGCATACATATGACCTTAGTGTCACAGCTCCAGACCTGGCCTGAGAAAGGGGATTCCCCATCCTGTCCCTGCAAAGCTGTCACTTGTTTATAGGCGAGAGCAATGCTTTAGAACAAAAATTATTATTATTTTTTTATTTTTTTAAAAAAATTAAAGTCCAATTTAATATTATTTGCAAGAGTGGGCAGAAAAGTCAAGCACAGTTAAGCACCCAAGTTCCTTAGAAAATCTACTTTTACATAAATTACAGTTTAAATGTGTTTTGAGCTTTGGTCAGAAGCAATCCATATGCAAAGCAACTACTGTTTTAAAAATGAAAACAGATATTATTTCTTCCATAATATGCATGATAGAGTCATAAATAATTAGCGCTGGTCAGAAATAGGAATTCACATTCTGTAGAAAATCCAGATTTTCAGCATTTTTGCTTTTGGAGCAAAAGGTGTCTCAGTTTTCTACAAAACATTCCTATGTACTTATAACCCTCATGGGACTTCCCAAGGGTTCCTATGGGCAACAGAAGACACCCTTCCCTCCTCCTCACAACTCTCACACACATCCTTCCATTATACATTGGAAAACTTTGTCTAAAACCTGTACTTACCCATGGAATATGCCTATTTTGACACAGTCGCAATTACTGTAGGAAAGCTTCCAACCAGTCCTCCCAATAATGTTGTTATGATCATTTGTGCATGTTTTCTGACCTTTTAAAGATCTCTTACCATCCTAATTTTATTGATAATCCTTAGGTATGCTAGAGTAGGAAGGAATGAGACTTTTCCCCTCTCTTGGTCCTGCTCCAATAGTTTTGGAGATGAACCTTCTAAAATAAGGGTGGCGGGGAACTGCGCATGCATCAGAGCTAATAGCTGGGAGCCGCCTGAGCTCCGCTGCCCCAGCTCCAATTTCAGGCCAGCAAAAAGCAAATATAAAATCCCCAAACTAGGCAGAGATGTCAGGGAGAAATAAACCCTGTCAGAAAATCTCACAAGCAAATGTGCTGGAGTACTTCTGCCAAAGAAAACAGACCAGAGGCCAGAGAAGCAGGGGAAGAAAATAACAGTTTGCAAATGGCACCAGAAGCCCATGAAACAGAAAATGACCAGTCCTCTTCTGGCCTGGCCTGGTCCAGACCAGGGATGTTTAATCGGCTGTGTGCCTCTACTTTCCTAAATGTGAACTTACTCATATTTTCCTAAAATTTCACGAACAAGGTTAAACATTAAGTAGGGGAAAAGCTATCAGAAGACCAAATATGTCCAGGCCTTTATGTCCAAACTAAAGTCAATATGTCCAGACTATAGCCAATATGTTAAACATATCTCACATATGTCAAGCCTGAGGGTAACAGCATGGCCCACCATCAGCAGTGAGTGCACCCACTTCAGTCATTTTGCCAATGAAGCAGGGCACAAAAATGCAGGCTAACAAGGGACGTTTTCTAAAGAAGAATACAACAACCCCGCAAAACAGTCTGCAATTGCATGGCGAAATAAATCTCACCAAAAACCAGCAAGCCCAGGCCCCAGCAGTCACAAAATTAAGAAACCAGACATTCAGAGGCACCCCGTTGGCATGGCATTGGTACTGTAGCACTAGTAACTTGAACAGAGAGGTTAGGGGAAATGGAGCCGGGCCTCATGGTGCCAAGTGCTAACCAAGCAGCAGGCAGAACTAGAAGCAATGTGGCACCCAATTATTTTATTTTTTAAAAAACTGCATGGCATGATAAAGGTAAAAGTAATCTCCACCCCCCAGCATTGGCCCTATGGACAGGACAGGCCAAACTATAACATGCCAGGACAGGACAGGCACCCCTCCCCACTCCAGCTGATTGCTTACAGATCCAGCACTGTAGTGCACAGTCAAATTCACCAAAGAGAATGGAAAAAATGGCTGCAGCTACTTTTATTTTGCCCTGTCAGCCAATCAGAAATTGGCATCTGGCTTACCCATCACTCAACTGTCCCCTTCCATATCCCTTCCTACCAAATATGGCACTAAGTTTCATTTCCAGAAGAAGCTCAAGTGTCCACCAGCCCCCACGCTTGCAGAGGTTTCTGAAGTTTTCCAGAGTTTTCAGAATAATGACCTTGGACCTTTGGAATTCAGCCTTCAGAACCAAATACTGTAATCTTCACTGAATTCTAAAGCTTTCCAAAGACCAAGTTTCAACCCTACACTAATAGTAATCTAACTATTGGCCAACCCTCTTCTAAAACATAATTTTTTCTTGTCAAGGGAAATCACAATAGGCAATAGAAATTCTGCACAAGGAAACATTCAGGAATAAATAGTTAAACAAATTTCAGTCAAATTCCACTCTACTTGAAATGATGACACCCCATGAGGTAAGAGTTTGCTCACTTACACTGTATATGATTTAAGAGAAGACAGTCTAATGTATAGAAAGGAGAAAGGGCTTTGTGGCAAAGTGAACTGCACATTAGATTTGGAACTTAGACTTCTTAGATCAAAGTCTGGTCTCCACTCACAAAGTGTAACTGATGTGCTGGCAGCAAGATTATACATCCATTTAGTATACAGTAGCCTTGAAGATAAGTGATGCTGACCATGACATTAGCTTGTAACTGCATCATTGGGGACTCTAATAGGGTTAAAACAAACAAAAAAATAACCTATGTTAGTCCAGGAGTCACCTACTAATCTGGTAGTGGGGATGTGCAAACACCAGGGGGTTCGGTGTTCAGCCTGTTCAGGGTTTGGCCCCCATGAAACCATTCAGGTTCGGGCTGTTTGGCCCAAACCTGTTCGGTTTCACCAAACCCATTTGGGGGGGGGACACCAAGTTTTCCCTCCAGGCTGCATGGGTGGAAGGGGCGCCGGGGCTCACCTTCCTCCCCCCCGCCCAGCCTGGTAAGAAATAAAAATAATTTTAAAAAGCACCCCAACCCAGGGATCGACCTACCTGGTGGTGCTAGGGCTCTGGCCCTGGGTCTGGCGGTGGCAGTGGGTCTGGCTCCTGTGGTGCTCCGGAGTGCTTCAGGCCTCTTCTAGGCCTTACGGGAACTGAAGGAGGGCATCCAGCCCCTCATCACTGAAAGGGCCCCGGCACCACCAGGTAGGTTGATCCCTGGGGTGGTTTTTAAAATTATTATTATTTTTATACCATGCTTGGTGGGGGGTAGGGGGGGGAGGAGAGCCCCGGCACCCCTTCCACCTATGTAGCCTGGAGGGGGGAGAGAAAAAAAGGTTCCCCCCTGTCCCCTGTCTGAACGGGTTCAAAACATGAACTTTGTTTGCCCGGTCCAGTGGGGGGGAGTTCGGGATGTGCAAACAGAGTTCGGGGGTTCGGGGTTTGGTCCTAACTCAGAGTGTTTGGGCCTTTTGCGAACCCCCCAAGTTTGGGCTGAACCCTGAACCCCCAAACTCTGTTTGCATATCTCTATCTGGTAGGTCATCACTAGATGTTCACGCACTACAGCCTTGGAGCGGGTAGTCTGCTGATACAGGATGAATGGGTTGACAGCAGTCAGCAATGCAGTCTAGAAAAAGGCCCAACCACATGTGCTAAACAGAGCTAACTGTATCCCTCCCATCTATTCAAGCTCCACCCAGTCCTGCCACAAGACAAGGGCCCTCACCCAAACCACCAAACAGTTGTTGGGAGGCTTGGAAGAGCTCTCCCAATCAGCTATTTGGTATGCACACCCGATTCAGTGAGGGTATTCCAACATCTAAAAACCTTCCGTTTTAAATTCAGAGTTAAGGTGAATTAGTGAAAATTAACCATTTCACAACTGTACAACGTATGAATATCTTACAATTATAACACATCATTTTCAACTACATTAATATTACTCAATCACATACGTTTCATTAACAACTCTGTCTATATCAGTATCTTCTGAAGATATTCTTCCTTAAATACCATCAAGATTATAATATCAACAATAAAAAATATCCACCACTTCACCATCTCTACTAATTAAGAAATTCATTTTCATTACATTAATGAAATGTATATGATTGAGTAATATTGATGTAGCTGAAAATGTATTGCTATCGTAATATGCGTGTACGTTGTACAGTAGTGAAATGGTTAATTTTCACTAATTCACCTTAACAATGAATTTAAAAGCAAAGGATTTTAGAAGTTGCAATATAATCAGGTTTTTGAATTGGTAAATCTGAATCATATTTTGTGGAAGTCATGGAGTGAGAAATAATATATGAACTGATGAAATGTGTGAGTTACAGAAAAGATGTATGAGTAAAACAGTTTACAATAAGTTATACATTTGTTGAACACAAGGTGGTTAGTTTAATTCCAGATATCTTTATCTCAAAATAAAGTGTTGGTTTGAGCAACGTTTTCCTCTCCCGATTGGGGGGACTTATACAGATATGTATACAACACTTTAATAGGTTGTGCTGCTGTGGTAGTGATGAATATTCGACAGTAAGTAGTAGGGTTGGGAATATTGGTTCTCCCGAGATCTGATATTGCTGGTATTTGGGTGTATCGGCTTAATCTGATAAATCCGATATTTACCTCTACCGGCATACTGGATTTTTAACATTGGCCGCGGTACTGGATTTTTTACATTGCGGCCATTTAAGTCAATAGCCGCAATGTTAAAAATCCGGTACCTCAGCCAATGTTAAAAATCCGGTATGCTGATACCGGTATATCTGGTACCTGGAAGATCCGATACTGGTACATCCGGTATTTCCCGCGGTGTCCCACCCCTAGTAAGTAGAGAGACTAGGGGTGATTCTGTGACAACTTGTGGAATAGACCAGCCTCTGTAAACCTACGTAACTAAACAAACAAGCAATCTCCTGCAAGAGATTTTACTCCCAACCCGGAACCCTCACCAGCCACACTTACCCCCACCCCAGCTAAGCTTCCCCCCCCACCAGTCATACTGACACACACATCCATCACCCTGGCTAACCTGACCTCTCTAGCCATACTTAACCCCCGCCCCAGCTAACCTGACCACTTGCCACCCATACTTACCCCTGCCCCAGCTAACCTAACCCCCCCCCACCAGCTAGTTTCTCAGCTCTCCTTCACACTGAAGATACTTATACAATGGTGTATATGTAACACTAGGAGTGCTACAACAGGCATGCACAACATAATGATTTATTCTGTTCTTTTCAACTTCTCATTATGTCAATGAGAACTTTTTATTAAGTTTGGCCTCTTTCCACTGTGCACCCCCATACCTGTATCAAATAGAAACAAGAATTGATGTGGCCTGCTACTACTGGAAATGCACATGTGCGATTTAATGATTTCTTCCATTAATATTAGGGATGGGCGAACAGAACGGAGTTTGGAAATTCAGTTCGGTTTGGTTTGAAATTCGAGTTTGGAAATTCAGTTCGGTTCGGTTTGAAATTCGAGTTCGGTTCGGAAGTTCGGTTCGGTCGACTGAACAGACTGAGTTCAGTCAAATTCCGAACTTCCGAACCAATTTCAGCCATTCAAAACCAGGTTTTTTGGTGTGTGTTGCCACTAGGGATGGGCGAACAGAACGGAGTTCAGAAATTTGGTTCGGTTTGAAATTCGAGTTCGGTTCGGAAGTTCGGTTCGGTCGACTGAACAGACTGAGTTCGGTCCAAACTCCAAACTTCCGAACCACATTCGCCCATCCCTAATTGATATTAACATGGTCTTTTTTTCCTATCTAACTTTTTATTTACAGCACCATTACATCCCAAAATTCAACAGCAAATACCTGAATATAAACTTTAATGTTCTATTCCATTCAGTTTTACTAAATACCCGAAATAAGTAATAAAATGCAATAATTTTTGGTCGGAACCTGGAAGTGCAGTGAAGAAATACTCCCATGTTACATATAGGTGGAGATGGCATAGAAACTGCATCTCATCTTAACTATAGAGGTGTGATTGTGCCTTTATAATGCCACCAGAGCCTCCCCATGAACTGTTTTGCAGTAGCTTTTCCTGGGTGCCCAATCTTGCTGCACATCAGGCTATCCTCCTCCACCTCCTACAACTACTACTAATAATTTCTCCTAGCATACACAGTGCTTTACTGTCACAGATTTTTGGAGACAGGTCCCTGCCCAGTAGGCCTACAATCTATGATGAACAAGGATGAAGGGAATACACAAGGAAAGACAGAGACAGACATGCATACTCATTTACAGATGGGGAACTGAGGCTAAAAGATTGTGACTTGCCCAAGGTCACCCACTGAGTAGAGTGAGAATCAAACCCTGGTCTCCAAGTCCAAGTCCAGTACCTTAGCCACTACACCACACTAGTTCTGTCCTGTATGGTTGGCTCCATGGCCAGCCCATGCAATGGAATGACCTGGGATGGCAGCCCCCTTGCCTGGATTACTGGGGGGAGGGGGTGTCTTCTCTTGTGAACCACCCTTCCTGCCAATCTGAGGACTGGTGGCTTCAGTGGCCCTCCCCGGGGCAGTGTGGAAAGCCAGCTTGTCACCATCTTGTTTTGTTTTCACCCACTGTTGTTTTAAAACAGTGACATGAATGGGAAATAAATACTCTACTTATGGTTTTCATTTCTTTTTAGAAAAGATGAGGAATCCAGCTCATGATTGTGAATTAGACCCATGCCTGTCCTGGCTGGTTAAAGCCAGTCACGAGATGTTAAGACTGTTGCTGGCTGGGATAGTCAATGCCTCCCTCAGGGAGGGCAGGGTGCCGGACTGCCTCAAGGAGGTGGTGGTGCGGCCCCTGCTCAGAAAGCCATCATTGGACGTTAATGTCCTGGCCAGCTATCGGCTGGTCTCTAACTTCCCTTTTTTAGAGAAGGTTATCGAACGGGTCATAACTTGGCAGCTTTGGGAGCTTCTGGATTGGATCAGTTTCTTGGATGCCTCACAGTCTGGCTTTTGTCCAGGTTATGGCACAGAGACAGTGTTTGTGGCCTTGGTTGATGACCTTTCCTGAGAGTTGGACCAGGGTCATTCGACCCTGTTGATTTTATTAGATTTCTCGGCTGCATTTGATACCGTTGATTATGAGTTGTTGGTGACTTGGTTGCGGGACCAGGCAGGGGTGGGTGGGACTGTTCTTGAATGGTGCCACTCCTTCCTGGCTAGAAGAACTCAACGTGTGGTGCTGGGTGATTTTCATCTTCTCTTCGGGATCTCACATCTGGAGTCCCGCAAGGTTCCATCTTATCCCCTCTCTTGTTCAACGTGTATATGTAGCCTTTGGGGGAGGTCCTCAGAGGGTTTGGCGTAAGGTGTCATCAATATGCTGATGACACCCAATTGTACCTCTCTTTCATCAGACTCAGGTCCAGCAGTCTCGGTGCTTACCCGGTGTTTGTCAGCTGTAGGGGACTGGATGGGAGTGAGTTGCTTGAAGTTAAATCCTGACAAGACGGAGGTGATGGTTGTTGGGAAAGCCGGGGGAATGATGGCCCTCATCATTGATGGGGTCCGTCCCCCCCCTGGTATCTTAGGTCTATAGTCTTTGGGTGCTCCTGGAACCGCAGCTCTGCCTGGATGTCCAGGTGGTGGCTATAGCAAAGGTCGCATTTTGCCAGTTACATCTGGTACGTCAACTTAGTCCATATGTCTTGGACTCAAAATTTGCCACGATCATACATGCTGCCACGATCATCCATGCTTTTATTACCTCAAGTTTAGACTACTGTGATGTGCTCTACATGGGCTACCCATGGTGACGGTCTGGAGACTGCAGCTGGTGAAGAATGTGCCAGCTCATCTCCTGAAGGGGATGTGTCATTGCGAGCACTCCAGTACTCCACTCTTTCAACTGGCTGGCAAAAGTCTTCCAGGCCCAATTGAAGGTGTTGGTTTTGACCTTTCAAGCCCTAAATGGCCTGGGACCCAACTACTGCACAACCACCTCACCCTCTGGATTCTGGATCAGCCTCTGCGGTCGGCTGGGGGCACCCTCCTTGAGGTCCCCCGAGTTTTCCAGGTGTTGACCATGAGGAGGCCGTTCTTGGTGGCTGCTCTGCGGCAGTGGATCTCCCTCCCATTTGAGGTCCACCTGGCCGTAGACCACCCTTTTTTCCATAGACAGTGTAAGACCTTGCAGTTCCATTGGGCCTTTGATGAGGGAGGCGGGATGGGTGGGTTGGGTTATTTCTTCCTTTCTTTCTTTCTTTCTTTCTTTCTTTTAAAACATTTAGTATCCCGCCCCTACTGCCACAGGTGGCTTGGGATGGCTCACAAAAATATACATTGACAATTAAAATAATAAAACTATAAAACATATTGTTACACCCCCATCCCTCTCCTCCTCACCCCCTACCCATCTCCCCTGCTAAATGCCTGGTGGAAAAGCCAGGTCTTACAACTTTTACAAAAGGAGGGAAGATCCGGGGCCAGATGCACCCCCACTGGCAGGGAATTCCACAGCCTCAGCGTGGCCACCAAGAATGTCCTCCCCTGCGTGGCCCCCCAGAAGACTCGGAGGACCACAAGGAGAGTATCCCCTGATGACTGCAGGGTCTGGTTCAGTCCCTGGGGGATGAGGTGGTCTCGCAGATAGGCAGGGCCCAGACCATTTACAGCTTTATAAGTTAAAACCAACACCTTGAATTGGGTTCGGAAGACTTTCGGCAGCCAGTGCAGAGAACGGAGTGCTAGTGTAATGTGCTCCTGGCGGCCCAGTCCCACCAAGATATGGGTCTCTGCATTCTGCACCAGCTGAAATGCAGAGCCCCATGTAGAGTGTGTTACCATAGTCCAGTCTAGAGGTGATGAAAGCATGGATGATGGTGGCCAGGACAGAGTCCAAAACATACGTCCTAAGCCGACGTACCAGATGTAATTGGCAAAAGGCGACCCTCACCGCAACCTCCATCTGGGCACCCAGGTGGAGCTGAGCATTGAAGAGTACCCCCAGATGCCGTACCTGGGGAACCAATGGAGGACAGACCCCATCAATGATGGGGGCCATTAACTCCATTGCTTTCCCCAGCAGCATCACCTCCATCTTGTCGGGATTCAGCTTCAGTCGATTAGCCCTCATCCAATCCCCCACAGCCGTCAGACATCGAGTAAGCACGGAGCATATTGGTGACACCATATGTCAAACATCCTGATCACCTCACCGAGAGGCTGCATATATACGTTGAACAAGAGGGGGGACAACACCAAACCCTGTGGGACACCACACATGAGGTCTCGGTATGATGAAAAACACACCCCAAGTACCACTCATTGGGTTGTCCCAGTCAGGAACAAGCAGAACAATTCAATAACAGTTTCCTCCACCCCTTCACATTCCCACAGGCACACCACCAAAATCTCATGATCCACCGTATCAAAGGCAGCTGACAGATCGAATAGGACCAACAGCATCGAGCAACCCCGGTCCATCTCTAGGTGCAGATCATCCACCAAGGCCACAAGTGCAGTCTCCGTGCCATGACCCGGATGAAATCCTGACTGCGAGGGATCAAGAAAACTGATGTGGTCGAGATGCCCCTGTAACTGACGAGCCACCACTCGCTCAATAACCTTCCCTATTAAAAAGGAAAGGTTAGAGACAGGCTGATAGCTGGTAAGGGAGGCAATGTCAGGCAATGGTTTCATGAGCAGAGGCCGTACCACCGCCTCTTTGAGACAGCCCAGCACTCTGCCCTCCCAAAGGGAGGCATTGACCACCCCTGCCAGCAACGTCCCCATTGTCTCCTGGCAATATTTAATTAGCCAATATGGGCACGGAACTAATTAACAGTATGTGGTCCTAACAGCCCCAAGGGTCTCGACTGCATCAGTGGGTGTCACCAACTTGAAATTGATCCCATAAAACCGGACATGGCGTGACTTCAATAACCTTTGATTCTCCTAGTGTAATAAGTGCAGTATCGAAATCATAGTGAATCCGAGTGATTTTATCCACAAAATAATTCACAAACCTATCACAGTGTGCTGTAGATGACTCCAGGGTGGAGGGAGGCTGGACTGACCAGCCCCCACACCACGCGATTTTGAGAATGCTATAAGAGCAGTGAAAAAAGCTTTTTTTCACAGCCTTCATAGCCTCAGCATATGCTTGTAAACTGGCTCTATGCCACAATCTATCAGCTTCAGTACGATAATGACTCAACCGTCGCTCCAACTGCCACCCTTCTTGCTTCAGCACTTGCAGCTCCTCCGAAAACCACAGAGGCCTGCGGTGCTGTCACCTAGGCAGCAGATGTCTAGGAGCCGTCCAATCAATGTCCTCAGTCAACAGGGTGTTCCATAGTGTGACGAGGTCATCGATGAGATGGCCGTTGAGGTCAGAGGGTAGCTCCCTGAGGGTCAACCGGAACCATTCCAGTTCCATTACCTTCTCGGGTTGAACCATTTGAATTGGCTCCACACCCTTCTTGGGGCAAATATGCTAAGAGAGAGGTCTGTAGGAGATAATGATCTGACCATGACAAGGGCACTGTTGATATCCCCCCCAATAGCGGAGCACCCGCCTCAAGGCTGGTGCAAAACATGAGATTGAGAGTATGTCCCCCTGGTGTGTTGGGCCACTGACCATCTGGGACAGGCCCATGGTTGCCATGAACTCATGCTCCCCCCACCCAAGATCAGCATTGGTGTGGATGTTGAGAACCCCTTAGACTAATGCCTTTGGGGACTGCAACACCACTCCCGCTACCACCTCTGCCAAAGCATGTAGGGAAGCTATCGTACAGGTAGGTGCACAGTATACAAGCAGCACCCCCAAACTGGTCCACGCCAAATTGAACACCAGGTGCAGAGCCTCAATCCTTACCATGGTTTGCACCAGATGTCTCCTAACTGACCACCACTGTCTAAAAATCATAGCTACACTGCTCCAGCCCCAGTCCCTCTGACCATGGCTGATGCTGCACAGAATACCCAGCTGGAACAAGGTCAGCCAGAACAGGCCCTGACTCAAGGTCCAGCCAGATTTCTGTAATAACCACGAGATTGGCGGCACAATTCTGGACTAGTTCTTAGATCATTGTTATTTTGTTGACCACCAACCTCGCATTCAACAGCACCAGCGAAGGGTCGGGGATCCTCTGATCTCAATTCCCATGTCCAGCTGCTAAGGGGTGGGTGAGCAGGACCTGTCCTGCTTCACTGATTTCATACCACCCCATTTAGACCCATATCTGGGCCAGAATTCTGGCCCATATTAATTCCAGCAAGAGGATAGAGTCCAACAACTCTATCCTCTTGCTGGCCCATGGCTAGAGTCCAACAATGGGCCATATCTGGGCCAGAAGTCTGTTGCCAGGATGAGCACCATCCCCACCCCCTCCTCTGGCAGGGGGTGGGGGCAGATGTCACCTAGGCCGGGCAGCTTGGATTCTTTTGGGGGTCAAAGTCCCTTTTCGGTGGTGACGGCTTTAGTGGTGGTGGAAACGGTAGCACCGGCAGCAGCAGCAGGAGCAGGTGAGGCCCTCGGGGGATAGGTTCCACTCCCCAGGCTGGGCAGCAGGCAGCTTTTGGCACCACCAGGCTGGAAGTCTGTTGCCAGGCTAAGTGCCACCCCGCCCCCCTCCTACAACAGGGGGAGGGGGCGGATGTCACCTGGGCTGGGCAGCTCGGGCCCTGTTGGGGGTCAAAGCTCTTTCTCTGTGGTGGTAGCAGCGATGGGAGCTGCAGCACTAGCAGCGGCAGCATCCAGTCCTGGGGGGATGGAATCTGCTCCCCAGGCTGGGCAGCAGGCAGCTTTTGGTTCCGCCGGGCCGAATGCCGGCCACGCCCCCCTCTTACAACAGGGGGAGGGGGCGGATGTCATCTAGGCCGGGCATCTCGGGCCCTGTCGGGGGCCAAAGCCCCTTCTTGGTAGTGGCAGCGGTAGCGGTGGTGGAAGCTGTTGCACTGGCAGTGGCAGCCACGGCAGGTGAGGTCCTGGGGGGATGGGTTAGGGGGTGGGTTTCATTTTAATGTGGGGTTATGTTGAATTTTAAAATTTTATGTGTTTTAAAATGCTGTTATCTGCCCCGAGATGCTTGTGCAGTAGGGGCCGGCATATAAATACAATAAATAAATAAATAAATAAAATTAATGACAGCAAACCAAGGTGTCCTCCAAAACATCTACTCTCTTTCTTTGAGAAATATATCTGAAATTTAATATAATTAATTCATTCCTAAGCTCCATCCTCTTCAGATGACATTTTTTGTTAGGACATTGTGGGGGAAATTAATTTAATTATTATTTCAATGCAGTTAAATTAATAGTTAGCAAAAAGCAAAACTTTGTTTGTTCTTTTTAGCTATTTCTGTCCTTGAATGACATGTTTATCTTGCATGTCTCATCTCACTTGTACAAACACACTAGCTGATTCCAAAATTATACATTCCAAGGCTAGCAAGTTGGATGATGGTTATGATTAAAGCTCTCAGTGGCATCTAGATCAAGGTTTGTGATTACTTCACATGCACGAACCGAAGTCACTTTTTGAGGAGACAGTGTACTTTACTTCTAATCCTAACAAGATATGATTGACAGGGAGTTAATCTAAAGACTGCTTTTGCTTCTTAATGGGTTTGCCCTGCAGGCATGGACTTCACCTAGTTATTTAGTTTTCATTTTTGATCTTTCAAGGTACTCAACGGTCCTTAAATTAGGGATAGTGAAAGCAACTATGTGACCACTCTGACAGAACCTTGCTGTGATGAACTTGAGAAGACTGAAAAGGGATTAGTTTGTGTTTCTGAAATAAATCTCTTAATGTTTTTTTAATTGACATTTTAAGTGCTGGTTGTAACAGTGCGGAGTCCATGTGGACAACTGGCCCTTTAAAGAGGTGCATCTTTGGGGCTAGGAAGAAGATGCATCTCCAGGCCAAATAGAAGGCCAGCTTAGACTGGGTTGAAAGCCAGAGCAAGGCTCAGTGCTGAGGAGGCAGGAGCTGGTTGAGACCTCTGCCTTGGGCAGAAATCAAGAGAAGGACAAAATCTGCCCATAGGAGGATGCCTGGGTTGGAGGGTTTGTGCTGCCTAAAGGCTTGGTGGGCTGCAGGAGGGACTATGCCTGGCCCACAGAGACTGTGAGTAGAGACTAACTAGAGTGCATTGTATGTGAATAAAGAGACATTGGTGGAGCTAATTCCCTACAGAGACTGACCTTGTTTGGGGTTAATCCTGCAAAGACTTACTTCAGTAACCCTGATCCTGCCACAGTGGTAATTAATGGAAACCTTTTATAAAGTGACTGACAGAGTAATGTGTAAAAACAGCCTCGGAATCTCTGATTTAGTCCAATTTTTTTTTTTAATTTTTTTTTCTTATTTGCAAGAGTTACATGTGCATCAGCTCTTCCTCAAAATGTCTTGCAACCACATCTTTGTAAGTTGAAAAGGCCTATTCTTTTCTGAATGCAAGGAGTAGTTATAAAAACAGGCCACAGAATGCTTATTCAGTACATACATAGATTTGTTATTATTTATTTGTTTATTTCTCTTGCACCAGCAATATACCTGGTCCTGTAGAGTTGCGATTAAGAATGGGTCCCGGCCCCAAGGGGCTTACATTCTAAAGTGGACAAGACATTGGGGAGACAAGAGAGATAGGAACAAACATAGGGAGAGACAGAGATAAATCTCAGTCTGCAGGCCATTTTTAAATGAGACACAACCATGCAGTTCCACCCATTCCGCACACATCCAGATGCCCATCTGAAGGCAGCGTGTGTGTGTGTGTGTGGGGAGGGGTTTACTCACTCTCATGACCCATGCACCACCCACCCATGGCCACTCTCGGAGCACTGGAGAAAAATCTGGACTGCTCCATGTGGGTGAAGATTAAACTTTGCATGGGTAGGGCTGCACACGCATCCCTAGCTCATTTGAATCCATTCCCACTCACCCCACATGGGTGGGTGGTCCACGGCCATCCCGCTCAGCACACATGGACTTCCTCCCCAGCTGTGCTTATTTAAAATGGCCTTAGTTACAAGGGGAAGAGGGGGATTGCAAGAGGAGGCGGGAGATGTGTGTACACAGGCCTGCACACACCCACCAACTAGGTGTATTGTGGCTATTCATGCTACAAATAGGTTATTATTAGTAATTAATAATAATAAATATTTTTTAGTTATACAGCATGCCCCCCCCACCCGACCCCACACACACACATACTCCAAATGGCACTTGGAGTGCTTCAAAAGATAATGTGATCAAATAATATCAAATTCATTTTAAAACAATTTAAAAGGGGAAGGTAAAGAAAGAGGAGAAAATGCATTAAGGGGAATCAACAGTGGATCCTCAATGCACCGGAAGGAAAGAAAAGTCTTCAAGTATTTTTTTAAAGGACAAGAAAGAGGAACGAAGATGACCATCTGGAGGGAGCAAGTTCTACATGAAGGAAACTGCCACAGCAAAGACCTGATCGCCCACTGACTAAAGGCTGCAGAGAAGGGAAGTGAATGCATAACTCTTTTGTGCACGGAGGAGCACCACTAGGGATGGACGAACAGAACTGAGTTTGGAAATTCGGTTCGGTTCAGTTCGGAAATTCGGTTCGGAAGTTCAGTTCGGTCGACCGAACTATTCGAGCTCGGTCTGAACTCCGAACTTCAGAACAAAGTTTGGAAATTCAAACCCCATTGAACTAAATTGAATATTATCTTTTAGGGTTCGGCGAACAGAGCCAAGTTCGGAAATTCGGTTTGGTTTGAAAATCGAGTTCGGTTCGAAAGTTTAGTTTGGTCGACCTAACTGGTCGAGTTTGGTCCGAACTTCCGAACCACGTTCGCCCATCCCTAAGCACGACTATTTTTCTTCTCATAGTGGACTGTATTAAGGTGGGGAAAGTGCAGTTTGTAGTCTTCTAAGAGTCAAAAAAACCATACACACTAATCCGGACTAAGAGCATTTTCACACAAGACACTCTCCATCCACTACCCACCCACCTGCTATACATGTTGCAGAGCTGCAGTGTTGCCCTATGGGTGCCCTGTAACATGTATAGTGGGCGGGTGGGTAATGGGTGGAGAGTGTCTTGTGTGAAAATGCCCTTATACCTGACAACATCTCATTGTCTTCCATGTCCATCTACCCTCGTTCTGTCTCAAGTGATCCAAGGAATCTTCAGTCAGGCACAACTGTAAGTTGTCTGAGTGCAAGTCCACGAGGCTGGAAGCTGGGTATGGGTGATCAGTGTTTCTGAAATGTTTGGGGGACAATTTTCTCTTCAAGAAGTTTGAGGAAAGAATGAAAGGGAAAGCTGGTTTAGGTCGGACTCTGACCAAGAGGAAGAAATTGCTTGATGATATAAATGTGGCGGGTAGTGCTGAGGAGAGAACGAGTGTTCCCTTACCGTCATGAAATACCTACCTTTCGAGAGCATTTGCAGTTGTTCATCAGTATTTCCTCAATGTCCATTGTAGCCACACTTCTGCTGTTGTCGAGATTGGCCCCTGTGTTTGTCCATCAGACTTCATTAATTTCCAGTATTTTCAACAATTTCTGTAGTTCTGGTATTTTCAGTCATTTCCATTTGTTTCTGGTATTTTGTCAGTCCTAGCACTCTATGTCAATTTCCAGCAGCAAAATGCAGAAAACAAGGGCTAGCCTCTGAAATACACCAATCAAAACACCATGTACAAGAAGCCCAAACAAGGATCAATAAAGGAAATGATGAAAGTTACATAGTAAACTTGCGATGATACACAAGCTGGAAGTAGCCAACCTAAGCAGCATGTAAGGAGTGTTAGGTGATGTGTGGCTACTCTTGCCTAGGAAGAATGACCTGAAGTACCAAACAATGGCAATTGCAAATTGGGAACAAGCAAAAATAGCAAGAAGGCCTGTACGTTTCTTAATTGTGTGAGCACAGGCAAATGGTCTATTTCTGATGGAAACCGCTTTCACTGTGATTGCTCAATTAAGCAGTAGTGGTGCGCACCAAGGGAGTAACCAATAACAAACAAAAAATAAAAATACCCCCCTCCCCAAAGTAAAGAAAGTCTAGAGTAGTAATATTCAGTACACAATTTGAAGCCATACTCATGAGGGGTGGGGGAGGAGATGGGAGGAATAAGTATTTTCTGACTGTCCATTGTATCCACACTTCTGCTATTGTCGAGATTGTTGCCTGTGTTTGTTCATCAGAGTTCATCAGTTTTCAGTATTGATACGTCCGCTTCGACCATATATCTCAGACTCTGACCTGGCCACTATCATCCATGCTTTCATCACCTCAAGATTAGACTGCTGCAATGCACTTTACATGGGGCTATCCTTGTAGTCAGAGACTACAGCTGGTGCAGAACATGACGGCCCATCTCCATATGGGGACGGATCTCCGGGAGCATATAATGCAGGTGTTCTGTTCATTACACTGGCTGCCTATAATCTTCCAGGCTCGATGAAAGGTTTTGGTACTGACCTCTAAATCCCTACACAGTGTGGACCCCACCAACCTGTGGGACCGCTTCACTCCCTGGGTCTTGGTTCAGCCCCTGCAGTCTGCCAGGAGCACCCTACTAGAGGTCCCCTGGGTGGCAACCATGGAGAAGGTATTCTCAGTTGCCACTCCAAGGCTGCGGAACTCCCTCCCAGTCGAGGTTAATCTGTCCCCAGATTTCCCTCCTTCTGTCGACAGTGTAAGACCTGGCTGTTCTGTCAGGCATTTGGTGGGGGAGACAGGGAGTGGCTGGGCAGTTGGGTTTAGGGGGATTGAGTCTTTTGGCTCCAGCTTTTAATGTTCTGTTTTATATTTTTATGTTTGTGTTTTTTATATATTGTTATTTATATATTGTGTGTGTGTGTGTGTGTGTGTACACATTGACCTTTTGCTACAGGGGTACAAATGTACCTCAGCCAATGCATTTCAATTGGGGTACTTTTGTACCTCAGCTCAAAATCACCCAAACTACAAGCTTTTCAAGGCCAGTTCACACTGACAGTGGACATGGAAGTCAAAGCTACTCCTCACTGGAAGATGAAATTAAATTAACCCCTTCAATACCGCTTGCACTGCTTTGCACTGTCAGGGCACTTCTCTATGGCCCTCTAATGGTCCCTGTAAAGGACTCTCTAATGGTGACCAACTGGCAGTTACATTTGCTAATACATATTGCAGGGAACCCATCGAGCACTCCTGCAGCCCCGCAACATGTATTTTAAAAAATGTTACAGGCCATTGATCACCGTTAAAGCATCCTCCTGAAAAGGGCCCTTGTCTGGCACTATGAACTGCAGAAAAAAATGAAATTGAACACCTCTGAAGTTGTCCCCTGCAGACTATCAGATGAATTAAAATTGAACATCTCTCAATGTGCAGCAGAATAATAGAAAAAAATGAAACTGAGCACCCTTCGATTCAGGAATGCCAAAAGCAATTGGCTAGACATATTGTAGGTTTCACCTCTTCACCAACTCAGTTAGATTTAATTTCTTCAGCCAGTCTGAGCATTTATCAGTACATTGGCACCACACACTGGCCGGAGAAATGAAACTGCAACCTACCAAAACCTGGCCGGAGAAATGAAAGTGAAACCCGCTACAACCTGGCCAGAGAAATGAAAATGAAACCCAAAACAACCTTGCCAGAGAAATGAAACTGAAGCCTATCCAGCTCCCACCACAAGACTATAAATAAGGGAAACCAGAACCAGTTTTCATTCTACAGCAGACAGAGCATCAGTTCGGCAGCAGAGGTCATAAATTCTTTTGAATCTCACCTTGCTGAAGACAGGCATCCAGCCATCTACTTCCAGCAATTTCATCGGTGCTGAATTGTGGCAGCAATGGAAACACCTTCTACAGTAAGTATCTAATCTTCCTCCATAGTCTTTACTGTCACAAAGCCCAAGGCAAGGGATCAGGGTGACTATGGGAGAATAGTGTCAGGAGATAATAGTGTGGAAGCAGGGTTTGGCTCACTCTTCTTTTTGGCTTCATCCCCGACTGATCTGGAGGTGGGGAGGGGAAGCAGGTTTTGAATAGTACCAGGAGATAACAGTGTGGAAGCAGGGTTTGGCTTTCAGTCTGGTGTGTGTAACCTTCAGTAGTGAAGTTGGTTTTCTTTTGTTTTTGCAGTCCAGAACAGCAAGCAAGCACAAGTGCCTGACTGCAGTGGAGACTATCAGGCAAACATTTGAGTCTTTGGACAGTGAAGAATCCAATGGTGACATGTCAGCAGAGGGAAGCGACAGTGAATATGTGCCTGCCGCTAACAACTCTGATGAGGACCATCTATCACAAGAAAGTTTGAACACCACCTCAGAGGAAGAAATTCCTGTTGGGAGGACCCCCAAATTGTTGTGTTCTGTGTCCAATGTGGAAGGTCCAGGCCCAGGGGAGCAAGAGCTTGCAGACAGGACACCATGCACCCTGGCAATCCTCAGCCACCTACAGCTGCTGATGATGACAGAGAGGTTTCCTCTGCTGATGACAACTTGGAGGATTTACCCAACACTGATGACCGAGAAGGTTCCCCTACCCTGAAGGGTAGAAATGGGAGGGTATGGTCAACCACCCCACCAGCAATCCATCACCGGCCCACCACAGACATAATCCATGTTCAACCAGGACCAGCGCGTGAAACTTTCAGAGAAACTGTAATGCAGACATTCTTGTTGTTCCTCAATGAGACTCTCCTGAACACAATAATTACTGAAACTAACAGAGAGGCAGTACGCATGTACCAGGAATATGATGAGTGTCATCCTGGAAACAATAAAGTGTGGCAGCAGTCAAATCCACATAGAGAACCTCTTTCCTCTATTTTTGGGTTTGATGGACAACAAACTTTGGTTTCATACATCCCCAAGAAAGGAAAGGTGGTACTCCTTCTGTCCACCATTAGGGATGGGTGAACAGAACGGAGTTCAGAAATTCGGTTCGGTTCGGTTTGAAATTCGAGTTCGGAAATTTGGTTCGGTTCAGTTTGAAATTCGAGTTCGGTTCCGAAGTTCAGTTCGGTCGACTGAACAGACCAAGTTTGGTCGAATTCTGAACTTCCGAACTAAGTTCGGCCATTCAAAACCGGTTTTTTTTGTGTGTGTTGCCACTAGAGATGGGCGAACAGAACTGAGTTCAGAAATTCGGTTTGATTCAGTTTGAAATTCGAGTTCGGTTCAGAAGTTTGGTTAGGTCGACTGAACAGACAGAGTTCAGTCTGAACTCCGAACTTCTGAACCGCGTTCATCCATCCCCATCCACCATGCATCACAACATGGTGGTGGAAGGAGATCTGAAGAAGTCACATTCAATATTACATTATAATGCCACAAAAAGTGGTGGTGTTAGCCTGGACCATCTGGCTAATACATACAGCTACAAGAGAAGAACAAACCGGTGGCCAGCGACTCTCTTTTATAATATGCTTGATGTGGCTGCCATTGCCAGTTTTATTTTGTGGGTGTCACGCAACCCAAACTGGAACTTAAAGGATGCCAAAGTAAGACGGCACCTTTTCTTGTGCCAGCCAGGGGAGCAATTAATCGATGCGCATATCAGACACAGAATTGCAGATACGCAACATTTCACAAATCAGACAAAACAGGCATTGGCCATGTTGGGCTACAAACTTGCACATGTGAAATCACACCAGGCTGGGCCCTCATTTGGCCGCTCCCACATTTGCCCAAGAACTGTAGAAAGAAAAAGCCGGAGAAAATGCAAGGAATGTGGTGAGTTCGTTAGTAAAAGCCACCACACCACTTTGTTGAAGTGTGAGAAATGCATTTAGGGCCAAATGGCTGTAGATTTATTTGATTTACAAATCAATCCATTTTTACATTGAGTTTTTACAGTTTTGTGTATTTTCTTAGATCTATGTTAATTGATTTTAATTTATTTTTATTTATTTATTTATTTATTTAACAGATTTTTTACCTCGCTCTTCTCGCCTCAGGCAGCCCAGAGCTGCTAACAATGATAAAAAATATAAATATAATATAAAATAATTTAAAACGTTTTAAAACATGAGAAACAAAACAGGGGAAAAGAACCAACTCCCTTACCCCTCTCCCTCGCCAAATGCCTGATGGAACAGCCAGGTCTTACAGTTCCTAAGGAGAGCCGGGAGGTCAGGGGCCAGATGGGCCCCCACCAGGAGGGAATTCCAGAGGCATGGCACAGCCACTGAGAATGCCTTATCCTGCGTAGCCCCCCAGGAAACCTGAGGGACCTCTAACATGGCGCCCCAGACAACTGCAGGAACCGATCTAGAACACGGGTAGTGAGGCGGTCTCACAGATAGCAGGGCCGAGGCCTTGTAAGGCTTTATAGGTTAAAACCAACACTTTGATTCAGGCCCTGAAGATTATTGGCAGCCAGCACAGAGATCAAAGCACTGGTGTAATGTGCTCCCGGCAACCCAGCCCCACCAAGAGCCGGGTCGCCGCATTCTGCACCAGCTGCAGCTTCTGAGCCGTCACCATAGGTAGCCCCACGTAGAGCGCTTTTCAGTAGTCTAACCTAGAGTTAATAAAGGCATGGATGATCGTGGCAAGGTCGGGAACCGAAACCAGCAGCCAAAACGGCCGCACCTGGTGTGATTGGCAGAAGGCACCCCTCACCACGGCCTCCATCTGGAGATCCAGGTGAAACTGTGCATTGAGGAGAATCCCCATGTTCTGTACCTGGGAAGTCAGCAGAGGACAGATCCCGTCAACCAAAGGAGCTGTCACTTCCACCGACTTACCCACTAGCATCACCTCCATCTTTTCAGGATTCAGTCGCAGTTGTTTAGCCCTCATTCAGTCCCCCACAGCTGCCAAACATCGGGTAAGCACCGAGACATCCGGGCCTGGGTCGGTCGAAAATGAGAGATACAGTTGGGTGCCATCCGCATACTGATGACACCTTACCCCGAACTCTCTTATCACCTCGCCGAGTGGCTGCATATACACATTGAATAGGAGAGGGGACAAAACCGAACCCTGCAGAACCCCACACAAGAGGTCTCGGCAAGATTAAAAATAATCACTGAGTACCACTCGCTGAGTTCTTCCAGTCAGGAATGAGCGGAACCATTCGAGAACAATCCTGCCCACCCCCGTGCTGTCCTGCAGGCACATCACCAACATCTTGTGCTCAACGGTATCAAATGCTGCCGACAGATCTAAAAGGACCAATAGGGTTGAACGACCCTGTCCTTTTCTCAGCGAAGGTCATCCACCAAGGCCACAAGTGCTGTCTCAGTGCCATGACTCAGACGGAAGCCAGACTGCGATGGATCAAGATAACAAATGTGATCGAGATGCTCCTGGAGCTGCTGAGCCACTACCCATTCAATAACCTTCCCTAAAAAGGGAAGGTTAGAGACAGGTGGATAGCTGGCAGGGGAGTCAGCATCAAGCAATGGCTTCTTGAGCAGAGGCTGCACCACCGCCTCTTTGAGACAGCCTAGCACTCTGCCCTCCAGCAAGGAGAGTTAATATATTTAAAGGGTTAATATATTGTTTTCTGTCTTTAATGGTTTTGATATTTTTCTAGATATATAGGTAAATCAATATTCTACAGTTTGAATAAAAAAATTATGCTTGTAAACAAGAAATTTACTTTGGCGGGTTATTGGTTATACACTTGTAGTTCAAATATTCCCCATAAAAGAGATTGTCGTGTGTGTGTGTGTGTGTGTGTGTGTGTGTGTGTGTGTGTGTGTGTGTGTGTGTGTGCAGGGCATTGACTGTGAGGACAAAGTGATAAAAAGTAAACATTTTGGCCACATTTTTGTGCCACAGGTGACAAACTGCTTGAGGTACAAATGTACCCCATGAGACATTGTGTGATTATTTTTTTTACAAAAAAAGGCAAGGGTTTAATGAGAAAAGGCAAGGGCATCTCGTGGCTAACAATAAAAACATGAGGTGTGCAGGTTACCAAGTTTAAATATATAAAGTGAAATAGAATATACCAAGAATGCTGCTCAAGGAGCTTTTTTTAATTATCTGAAAATCAAAGGAGAAACATACAGTAAACAGAAGGAAGGATGTGCACTAAGGGCGAGTACCAGCTAACAGCAGAAACATGTCGGGGCAAAATCAGAAATGCGAAGTTTCAATTAGCAAGGAGTGCAAGAAACAATAAGAAGGGATTCTAGTCATATGTTAAAAGCAAGAGAAAGAAATTTCAGGTCTGCTGCTACATAGAGAAGATGAGATATTAACAGAACTTTCTTAATACTTAGTTTGCATTAGGGATGGGCTAACAGATCGCGGTTCAGGTTCATCCGTTTGGTTCGGTTGCGTTTGGTTCGTCCGTTCGGGTTCAGCTGTTCGGTTCGGCTGCGTTCGGTTGGTCCTTTCGGATCGGCAGTTCAGTTAGTTCACCAGGTTCGTGTTCGGCCATTCAGTTCGGCTGTTCAGTTCAGGTTCGGCTGTTCGGGAAATGTTTTGTTATGGGTGTTTTTGTTGTTTTTTATATGGTTTTTTGGTTTTTTATTTGGTTTTATATGTTTTTTATTGTTTTTTATTTGTTTTTTTTGTTTTTATATGGGGTTTTTAAATTTAATTTTTGTATCTAATATTCTATCTATCTATCTACACTAAATCTAACTGCTATTAACTATTCTAAATGCTATGAACTAAATTGATTATCTAATACGTATACAGGCCTACTCTACAAACACTAAAACTAAATCACTAACACTATCTCAATCACTAAGCTAACTCCTACAACTGTCTACTGTCCCCTACATCCCCCTCTCCCTCTCTCTCTCTATATATAGATTGCTTTAAGTTTCATTTCAGTTATGTACTGAAATGAAACTTAAACCTTAAACTGAAACCTTGTGTTGTTTAATATATGGGATAGGGGAATCACAAACAACACAAGGTTTCAGTTTAAGGTTTAAGTTTCATTTCAGTACAAAACTGAAATGAAACTTAAAGCAATCTAATAATCCTACTCAACGCCTGCTGTTCAGGAACAGTGACTAGCTCAGAAAGTGTTGGGAAGGCAGATATATTTTCATTTCTTGCAAGCCTCTCCACCCCTGGTGCCTGGAAGTCTGCTCCTCAGTGACTAGTACTACCCCTCCCTGTCACGTTTGACCTTACAGTGAACCTTTTTTTGCCACCCGAACATGATCCGAACTGACTGAACTGTTCGGCCATTTCACCGTTCTGTGTTCGGTTCTGTTCAGTATGTTCGTCATTTCGCCGTTCGGTATTCAGTTCTGTTCGGTATGTTCGGGTTCGGTAGTCTGAACAGGCCGAGTTCGGGCCGAACACCGAACTTCCGAACTGCTTTCGCCCATCCCTAGTTTGCATCAGTGTTTCATAAAGGGTAAAGACAAAATGTGGACCAGAAGGAGCTATCAGGAGGTGGATTCACATAGCTGGCTGAAAAGTCACACTCAGAAAGTAAAGATGAATGTCAAGACAGTGTCAAGTTGGAAGGAAGTGGAGTGGTTCAGTACCTTTCAACATTAACAATTTGGAGGAGGGATAGGAAAGTTGTGTGTTTGAACAGCTAGATGATACTTGGTATGGCTGTCCAATAGGCATTTGTCAGAAAAGGTTTAATTTTAGCTAAAGCTGGAATAATGTCTGCTAGAAAATGACATGAAATCTTCTTGTATTTCTTGCAGCCAGGACTTTCTCTCAACCACCCTGAGTCTTTAGGGAATGGTGGGGTATAAATTTAAACACATAAATAAATAATAGTTTATCTAGATCACTTTGTATGATAAACCTGTCCTCCAAAATGTTTACAACCCATTCTGTTTTTGTCTTATCTGCATATTTGATGATGCTGGCAGCATCAACAGGCCAACACCATCTTTGAAAAGGGCTGAGCATGCTCAGAAAGTGCCATTCAGGCCCTTCTCAGCATGCTCAGTGGTTTTTTTAATTATTATTTTTATTTTGAAACATACCAGCTGGCATGGGAAGTCTTCGGAAGGTAACTAACTCCCCCAATTCTCCCCTGGTAGACTCTCCTGTTTCCCCTTAAGCATCCCGCTCCATCACTGATTCCCTTGCTAGGTCCCCTACTTCCCATAATTACCCCAACCCTGACCGCTGTGCCCCCACCCCAGCCTCAGAACTCGGTGAAGATTCCCAAAGGGTCCAAGGAGTGGCCTGAACACTCAGACCACTCCTCAGAGAATATTTGCAAGTTGATTTATTATTATTATTATTATTATTATTATTATTATTATTATTATTCAGAGCAGCCCTAGTTTGCCTCTTATTAATCCCAGTTACTCAGGGGAAGAAGTCATGTATGGTTTTGGTTTGATTTTTTCTTTTATTAATCCCAGTTGCTCAGGGGGAGAAATCATGTATGCTTTTGCTTTTCCCTTTACTAATTCCTGGTTGCTCTGGGGGATATATCATGTGTAGTTTTGGTTTGCCTTGGCTCTTATTAATGCCAGTTGCTCTGGGGGAAAACGCATGTATGGTTTTGGTTTGGTTTTTATTAATCCCAATTGCTCAGGGGGAGAAACCTTGTATGGTTTTGGTTTGCCTTTTATTAACCCCATTCCTAGTTGCTCTGGGGGAGAAATCATGTAAGGTTGTGGTTTGGTTTGCCTTTTTATTTAAAAAACCAGTTGCTCTGTAAGAGAAAGCATGTATGGTTAAATGGGGTATTTTTGTGGGCTCAGAGTGTATGCTTCCTCTCTCTTTGTTAAACTCTATGCCGCATTTAAGGATTTCACATAACCTTGTTGGGCTTTCCATTATTTCCCATGCATTTTGGTTATGGTCTATGCTGCCTGAGTTTTTCAGATACCTTAATGTTTACTTGAATTGAGTCTTAAGTAAGGTACTGGAAATTTCTGTAATATGGACTAGCTGTTATGGTAATACTGGGCATTTTTACACACACCTTAAAGTTCTGGATTTTTCAATCTTCTGGGTTTAAAAGTCCACAAGTAAGTTCCGGATGCATTTTCCACACATACACACAGCCCTGAGGCAGTTCCTGGATGCATCTTCACACAAACACTGCCCTGACTCAGCCTAAAGTATCTGCAGCTGTAGACGTGACAGGCTGCCATGGAAACCAAGTGACCACAGCTGCCTGGAGCAAAGCAGTTTACCAGAACTTTTTACACACAAAAGTTCTGGGAGAAGTTTTATACAGAAGTTCAAAGAGCTGGATGTTTAAGATCTGGGTGAGTGATTTAGACACACAAAGTTCATAATGTAACAGCAAACATGCAGGAGAAATGTGTGTTTAAAACCCCCCCAATGTTTCCTCTGTTATGGTACTCCTGCCATCGAACATATGGCCTGCTTGTGGTTATTAGAGACAGGTCCCTGTCCTATGGGCTTACAATCTAAGATGGACAATGTTGAGGGGAACAAAGGAGAGAAAGGAAAACACATATTCCCATGTTTTTACAGATGGGGAACTGAGGCTGTAAAATTTCATAACCATTTCAATATTCCAGTTGACCTTGCTTACCATTGGCTTGGCCATGCCTACGGTTGGTCCCACCCACTGTTGGCCCTGGCCACTGTCCTACCAGTCTTAGGACCCACCAGCCGCTACTGCTATGGAGGATCCTGCTGCCTTTCTCTGTTTCCATTCAGACCTTGACTTCTCAGCTGATATTGCCATACAGGGCATTATTTAGCTCCAGGTAGTGTAGGTGGACTTGGTAATTTTTTTTTTTGCCATGTTTGGATTATGATGCAACTGAGTACATGTAAAAGACATAATATTGGTCCAGGAATAGAAAAAGAGCTTGCAGTTTATGATCTCCAATATTGTACCTGTAGCTGTACAGGATGGTTTCCTATCCCGAAATGGAGCCCAGTATATTTCAGCAAATCTACACGTGGGCAAAGGAGTTCACTCATGAATAGAGATGCAACCTTTCTGGGTTTTGAACCAGAGTCTCTTGGGGAAATTTCTGATTTCTTGGTGTCAGCTAGGAGCACCACTGGCAACCCAGAACAACAGAGGCTTCTAGGGATGCCAGTGGCCGGATATGTCCGAAAGGAGACCGACTGTAGGGACTTCCCCACCTTCTTTCTTGTATGGCCTGTCTCCTATTGGTCAGGTTATGTCAGAAAGGGGTGTGACATCTCTGCTGTCCTGCCCCTTTTCCAATATGGCCTTGTACCCTGCAGATCCTGGATAGCTCATAATGGCCTGTAATGGCCTGTAAGTTACACCAGAAAGGGGCACGATGGCCTCTTTGCCGTCCCTCCACTGCCTTGCCCCTTCCAGGTGAAAGTCCAAAGGGAGTTGGTAACCCTTAGTTTTTTCTCCAGCATTGGTTGCTTCCCATCCTCATTCTGTCGAGCTTTGATCTTGCTGTCACTCTGCCTAAGCGATCCTGCAAAGTCTACCCATGTCCTAGAGCAGGGATGGGGAACCTCAGGCCCAGTGGCCAAATGCAACCTGCGAGAAGTTTTTATGTGGCCCCTTTCCAGTACCTGGATCTGGCCCCTGAATCCAGTCTCTACCCCCAAGCACTGAAAAACTGAGTTCCAGATAATGGAGCAGAGAGGGGGGCATGCACACAAGGGTAGAGGACAGATCCATGATCTGGGCCCTCCTTTTCCTGTATACACCCATTAAGCACCTCCATCCCCAACCTCTATGTGGACCTTGGAGCTCGTACTAATTTTCAATGTGGCCCCCAGGACAGAAAAGGTTCCCCAACCCTGTCCTAGAGCCTGAGAGTGGGGCCAGTTCTAAGCCCCATGAATTCTCTGTGCGTGCACATGATTGCGATGTACGCACATCACAATACGTCTGCAACGGAGGTCTTTGCGGTTTGCCCACGGCTGTGCATGGGATCCGCTGGGCTTTGGATTGCCCCCACCAGCTTGATACAGGAAATTCAGTAGCACCTCAAGCTACTTCACTTACAACAATGAAAACTAATGACAAGATGGTGGTGGTGTTTTTTTTAAGCCAATATTGACTTGAGCTGGATTTGAATTGACAAAAGGCTTTGTGACCTTTTAACATTTCCTTGAGCTTCAGCCTATTTAATTAAACACAAAACTACTTGTGAGTCACACTGTGTGGAGAGGTCTTTTGTGGGGATTTGAATAGATCTTTAGTTGGAAAATGTTTTGCAGATGATTGTCTAGTTAAATTTCTAATTGTTATTCTTGTACATATTTGCCATAGAAATGTGTGAAGGAACATACAAAAGGTTGTAAATTATAAGCAACCCCCCCAAAAAAAATCCCCACCATGGGCCTGCTCAATGTAATTTGAGTTAGAGTTAGACACTCTATTGTGTAATGCAATTAGAATGCACAGCAGACAAGGCAAGTCTGGCTTGTCAGACTTTATTCCACTAACTTTTATTGAATTTTTTTTAACTACACTTTAACTAAAAGAGAAAACTCACTGGAATTAGTAAAGGCCACGAGGTGCCTTTATTGTGAGTGAATAGACACTGCTACTTCAGATCATTAGAAACAATTTCTAGATTCCCGGCAGATGCAGTCTAATTGATAAAAACATTAGTGTGATGCAGAACGTTTGCCAAAAGTTAGACTGGTAAACTTACTAGCATTTTTTTAAAAAAATAAATCAGCAGAGAATGTCTTTCTTTGAAATAAGATTACCTTTCCCCCTGCCATTTCTATTTCTATTGGCTGTGTTATCCCAGTGTTTTAAAATGACAACGATCAAAACTGGAGTCTTCATTATTGGTTTCTTTGCTTGGATACATCCTTCATCCATGTTGACTAGTGATGAAATGAAATTTTGTTGGAAAAACAATTTTTGTTGGAAACATCAATTTGTTGCTTTTCTGATGATGCAAAAAACATACTAATTGGTTTGGGTTTTTGTTCAGAATTTTCATGAACCTGGAAGAGCTGAAAGTGGTGTAAAAGGGTTGAAAGTGTCATAAGCATCAGCAATTCACAGATGGAAATACTGAAAGAGGCTAATGTGCGAAAAGAACTCGGAACATGGAAAATAGTACAAACATTGGCATTGTTCCTGAGAAGACATGAGTTCGTGGCAATTCAGGAGCAGCTATTTTTATGTCCGCTCTAATGATGAAACAGTGGTTTGAAGATTTATTTAGTAAGATTCTTTCTGTTTCACCAATTCTCCAAATCCACTGGTGAGGAGGTTGTGGCCATTTTTAACAGATCCAGACCGACCTACCATCTTCCATTCCTTCATAAACTCAAGTCTAGACTACTGTAGTGTGTTCTATATGGGTCTGCCCTTCACTTTTTGGATGACTGTGGCAGTGCGTGATGGACAACAGAGCCTCCACACGAATAGCCTGCCCTTGGGTAGTGTTACACTAGTTGGGGTAAGCTTGCTCTGCAACTGGACCTCAGAATTTTTCTGAGGATGCATCCAGAAGCCAGCTGCTCCCCTCCCACTCACCCACACCTGGGATGGGAAGAATATCTGGCAGGTGCCTGTCACACAATGCACTGCATTACATAGCCCACCTGCCCAGAGTGGGGTAGTCTCCCCACTCTGTCTCACCTGGATGCACCCGTACTCTGCAAGAGGAAAGGGCTAAAGTGCTTGTGAGTGCTAGAGGCTGCACCTGGGGAAGAGTGGTGGTACTCAAGGGCAGAGGGAACAAGGGACCTCCGTGGAGAGAACTGTATGAGAAATGGGGTCCTACAGCTCAGATGCTGTAACTAAGAAGACACTGTAAATAAAGAGCACTCCTGGAGAAGGTATTTGATCATCTGAAATGATTGTTGTGGCAACTGTGAGAGCCATGGGGTTGTCCACCCTGGGAGTCAGCCTTTTGCATATGCCCTGCCCAATGGCATGTAAGAGAACTTAATATTAATGTTTGTTAATATTTTTATTTATTTATTTTATTTATTCATTCCACATTTGTATGCCTCCCACTCCTGCTTACCCATCTCGCGGAAGTTAACAGCATTATAAAAACAAACAACATAGTAAAATCTAAAACATTAACATAACCCAAGCAAAAAGAAAACCCACAACTCTAACCCAACCCACCCATCACCCGTCTTCCTCAGCAGAGGCCCAGCAGAATAGCCAAGTCTTACACTGTCTATGGAAAGAGGGGAGGTCTAAGGCCCAATGGACCTCCAATGGGAGGGAGTTCCACAGCCACAATGCAGCCACTGAGTACGCCCTCCTCATAGTCGACACCCGGGAAACCCAGGGAACATCAAGGAGGCTGCCGCTGGCTAACTGCAGAGGCTGATCCAGGATCAACACCTTGAATTGGGCCCAGAAGACGATTGGCAGCCATTGCAGAGAACAGAGCACCGGAGTAATGTGCTCATGATGACTCATCCCACTAAGGAGACAAGCCGCCACATTCTGCACCAGCTTCAGTCTCCGGACCGTCACCAGGGGTAGCCCCACATAGCGCATGTTACAGTAGTCCAATCTTCAGGTAATAAAAGCATAATTGATCATGGCAAAGTCCAAGACATACGGCTTAAGCTGTCACACCAGATGTAGTTAGTGAAATGTGCCCTTTGCCACAGCTGCCACCTGGACAGCCAGGTGGAATTGCAGGTCTAGCAGCACCCCCAGACTATAGACCTGGGATACCAGTGGAGGACGGACCCCATCAATGGTGGAGGCCATTATCCAGGCATTGTCCAGGTGATGGCCCCACAGGTTCCCTTGGTTCTCTGAGGAACTGCGGGTCCTGAAGCAAGAGGGGCGACGGTTGGAGCGACAGTGACATTGATCTCGAATTGAAGCCGCCAGATTGTGACATAGAGCTAGTTTACAAGCCTATGCCATGGCTATGCGGACAGCAAAGAGGAGTTCTTTGCTGCCCTCATAGCATCTGCGAAATCCTGTCCCGCAGAGTTGTTCTGGGTTGTACGGGGACTGGTCAGTCCAGCTTCCCTCAACCCAGGGAATCAGTCATCTTCCACCCGCTGTGACCTTTTTGCAGATTACTTTGCAGAGAAAATAGCTCGTATTCACTGAGACCTCAATGTCGCACTTATTGCAGTGGAGGCGGCAGAGGTTGTAGAAGTCTCAGCTTGTCCAATTTTGTGGGATCACTTTCAGTCGGTGACATCTACTGATGTGGTTGGGGTGCTTGGGGATGTTTGAGCCACCTCTTGTGAGTTAGATCTGTGCCCAGCCTGGCTGGTTAAGAGCTGCCTGGAGACAATGGGGCTCTTGCTGGCAGGGGTGGTCAACACCTCCCTGCGGGAGGGCAGAGTGCCAAGCTCTCTCAAACAGGCGAGAAAAGGACGAGGGTCAATCGATGCTATTGGTCCTTTTAGATCTTTTGGCAGCATTTGATACCATTGACCATGAGATGTTGGTGACGTGCCTGCGGGACAGCTCAGGGGTGGGTGGGATCATTCTTGAATGGTTCCACTCATTCCTGACTGGAAGAACTTAGCGGGATGTACTCAGTGATTCTTTTTCATCTCACCAAGACCTCCCATGTGGGGTCCCACAGGGTTCAGTTCTGTCCCCTCTCCTGTTCAACGTGTATATGCAGCCGCTCAGCGAGGTGATAAGAGAGTTTGGGGTGAGGTGTCATCAGTATGCAGATGACACCCAACTGTATCTCTCATTTTTGACTGACCCAGGCCTGGCTGTCTCGGTGCTTACCCGGTGTCTGGCAGCTGTGGGAGACTGGATGAGGACTAACCGTCTGCAACTGAATCCTGACCAGATGGAGGTGATGCTAGTGGGTAGGTCAGCGGAGTTGACAGTTCCATCGACTCCATCAATTGATGGAGTTTGCCCTCCGCTGATGTTCTAGGTGCGGAACCTGGGGGTGCTCCTCGATGCACAGCTCCACCTGGATCTCCAGGTGTAGGCTGTGGTGAGGAGTGCCATTTACATCTGGTGCGATGGCTTTGGCCGCTAGTTTCGGTTCTGGATCTGGCCACAATCATCCATGCTTTATTACCTCTTGGTTAGACTACTGCAACGCGCTCTACATGGGACTACCTATGGTGATGGCTCGGAAGCTGCAACTGGTGCAGAATGCAGCGGCCCGGCTCTTGGTAGGGCTGGGCCACCGGGAGCACATTACACCAGTGCTTTGATCTCTGCACTGGCTGCCAATAGTCTTTCGGGCCTGATTCAAAATATTGGTTTTAAACTATAAAGCCTTACACGGCCTGGGCCCTGCCTATCTGTGAAACCACCTCACTCCCTGGGTTCTGGATCGGCCCCTGTGGTCATCCGGGGCACCGTGTTAGAGGTTCCCTAGGTTTCCCAGGGGGCCACGCAGAGCAGGGCATTCTCAGTGGCCACACCATGCCTCTGGAATTTCCTCCCAGTGGGGGCCTGTCTGGCCCCTGGCCTCACGGCGTTCCATAGGAGATGTAAGACCTGGATGTTCTAGCAGTCATTTGGCAAGGGAGAGAAGTAAGGTGTGGGTGGGGGGAGTGGGTTTTTCCCCCGTTTTATGTTTTAAAATGTTTAAATAGTTTTTATTATATTTATATTTTTTATTGTTAGCCACTCTGTGCCGCCTGTGGTGGGAAGAGCGGAGTAAAAATATGTTAAATAAATAAAATAAATAAATAACTCCCCTGACTTTTCCTAAAACGATCACCTCCATCTTGTTGGGATTCAACTTCAGGTGGTTCTCCCTCATCCAGTCCCACACAGCTCTCAAACATCAGGTAAGTACCAAGAACAGACTGCCGGGCCTGGGTCTGATGAAAAAGAGAGGTACAATTGTGTATCAAAAACATATTGATGACACCTTACGCCAAACCCTCTGATGACCCCCCTCAAAGGCAACATATACACATTGGACAAGAAAGGGGATAAGATGGGACTCCACATGTGAGGTCCCAGGGAGAAGATGAACAACCACCCAGCACCACATGTTGAGTTCTTCTGGCCAATAAAGAGCAGCACCATTCAAGAACAGTCCTGCACACTCTGGCTTGGTCCTGCAACTGTGTCACCCTCAGCTCATGATCAATGGTATCAAATGCAGCTGAGAGATCTAATAGGATCAAGAGGGTTGAACAACCCTGGTCCAACTCATGGGAGAGGTCATTGACCAAGGCCACAAGCACAGTCTCAGTGCCCTAACTAGGGATGTGTGAATGCTGTTCGGACGTTCAGGGTTCAGCCCAAACTCAGCCCGTTTGGGTGGCCGAACCGAATGACCGAACCGAACGCCCGAAGCCCTGAAAAGTTCAGCCTCATTCAGATGAGTTTGGCACATTCAGGCGGGAAAAACCAGGCTGGCAGGTCCAGGGCCGGGGGGGGAGGGGAGGCAGCTGAGAAGCAGGCTTCCTGGCACCAGGGGTGGAGAGGCTTGGACTAGCAGTCAGCCTGCCCAATCACCATCCCTCTTTTCCTCAGACCACTGGCTTGGCAGTCTGCGATTGGCCACGGGCTAGGCTGCACAGAGCCAATGAGGCTTGTGGTAAGGCGAGCACAGAAAGTAACAAAATTAATTGCCTTCCCCCCTTCCAATTCCTTCTGAGCTAGCTACTGATCCTGTCAGCAGGTGTTTTCAGAAGTCTCCCTCTCCCCGCAGTTTGTGTTCCTAATCCATTGCCATCCTCCTCCTATTTCACCCATTTCCACACGTTTATCTCCATAGTTTCATTTATTTAGATTAGATTAGCTAGATTTAGGTGCTATTTTTATTTTTTTACCCCTCCCTGTGTTCTTTCTCCCTCCCCTCCATTGAATCCTTCCCTCCTCCCTGTATATATTCCATCCCTGATTCCCTTCCCCTGTTTTTGTATTTATTTAGAGTAGGATTAGATTGATTAAGCATTCATTTCAGTTTTGTACCCATCCCTGTGTTGTTTGTTGTGAGCTGCCTGTGTTCCCACCTCCCCTATCCCTGTGTGTGTAGGTAGGTAGGTAGGTAGGTAGGTAGGTAGGTAGGTAGGTAGATAGATAGATAGATAGATGTAGGAGTTAGATTAGTTATAGAGATAGATATAGTGTGTAGTGATTCAGTTTTAATATTTTATTGTGTGTCTGTAGGACTAGGCCTTTGTAGATATTAGATAATATTCCATTTAGTTTCATAGGTTTTAGAATAGGTACTAGCAGTTAGAGTTAGTGTAGATATATATAATATTAGATTACAAATTTGAATAAATAAATTTTATATATCTTTAATATATAAATAAATATATATAAATAAAATCTTCCAGTGTATTCTTTGGGTGGGAGAAATGAAGAAGGGAAGCAAGAGAGGCTGGTCTGCTGCACGTAAGGCAGGCAATGGGGCATGTGGCAGAGGTAGCAGGGGCTGTGCCAGCAGAGTGGTAGCAGGCAAGGCAGCAGCCAGAGCCCATCACCACGCCCCAAACTGCAAAGGCCTGATTTTGGCAGTCAGGCTTCAGAGGCTTCCATCAGTGGCACTAGGGGTGTAGTTCGGTGGCACTTCCTGCCAGTGTCCTCCCACCACCACACAGGGTACTGGAAGGCCTGCATTGCAGGAGGCTGCGGCTGTCTCTGCTGCAGCTGCAGGAGCAGGTGCAGGTGCTTCGGGGTTGGATGTTCCTCCAGGGCCATCAATGTCCCCAACCCCTATTATTGATGTGATCCCCAGCAGTCCAGGACTGGTGGATCCCACCCCAGCTTCTAGAGGCAGGGCCAGATCCCCGGGCAATGGCAGCAGGGAGAGGAGCAGCAGCAGAAGCATCAACAGCTATAGGGGGCACAGGGAGAGTGGGTCAAGCATGGTGGGCAGTCGATCAGCCTCAGGGTCCCAGTACTCCCCTTCCCAGGACATCACTCAGATTGGGGACAGCGAGACAGACACTAGTCCTGTGGCGGATATATTTGGTGCTGAGGCAATGGCTGTCCCTCCAAGAGCTGTGTTGCCACCATGTTATGCCACTCCCATCAGCGCTGTCAATGGTGTGTCACTTGGTGTGGACCAGAAGGCAGGAAGGGACAAAAAATCCTCAGTCTGGGTGCATTTTAAGTTGGTGTGGGTGGATGATCCCAGGGAGGTGCACTGCAGTTTGTGCCAGAAGGTGGTGAAGCATGGGCAGGTGCTCACCAACCTTGGCACAACTGCCATGGTGAGGCACCTTGAGGCATGCCACAGTGCTGTGCTGCTAAGAGGGCAGGCAGGGGCAGTGGACGCCACCGGGTTCCCAACTGCAGCGGTCAATCATTCGTCTCCATTAGCGGGCAAGCGTCCTGCTCGAACAGCTGACTGTAACAGCAGGAGCAGTATTGCGGATAGGGGGAGCTGCAGCAGCAGCAGCAGCAGCAGCTGTGGTACACCACGGAGGATCTGGGGTGGGGGCAGCTGCCAAGTCCATTGACAGCTACAGAACGTGGAGGGCGGTGTGGTGTTCAACGAAAAGCAACGCACATGTTGGAGGAAATGATCGCACTGGATGGGCAGTCATTCTCGGTGGTCGGGGACATGGAGTTTAGGTGCCTGATTGGCTTTCTGCCCCCCGGTTTAAGCTGCTCTTGTGCACCAGTCCATCCTGAGTCAGCAGGTGGTGCCAGCCTTGTAGTGGTATTTAAACGATTGGGTAAGGGAGTAGCTGGCAGGGGCTGGGGATGCCACTGTCCACTTCATCACAGACCTGTGGTTGACCAGGAATGCGCAGCATGCCTACCTGGCAGTGACGGCGCACTGGTGGCAGGACCCGGATGCAGCATTTGTCAGTGGCAGGAGGGGTCCCAAAGCAGGGTATTGGTGGGCCCTCCTTCAAGCGGAAGTCATGGATGGCCCCCACACATGTTTGGAACATGGAGAAAGCCTTGACCTCCATGGTGAGGGAGTGAGTCACGCCAGACACGCCCTTCATCAAGGGGTGCGTGATGACGGACAATGCAGCCAACATATTGAGGGCAGTCTGAGATGTGGGTTTCATTGCGACACACACACCCTTCACCTGGTGGCCAGGGATGCTCTGGGCTTCGGGGAGAAGGGGGTTGGGGCAGGCACCCTTAGCTCCCTGATCGAGTGGGGGAGGAAGCTGGCTGGTTTTCTATAACTGGAGTGTGAAGGGCAGCAACCTCCTCCAGGCAAAGCAGGCAGAGCAAGGCTCCCCAGTGCACCAACTAGTGTAGGATGTGCCCACCCGGTGGAATTCAATGTTCCTGATGCTCGAGCGACTTCTCGAGAAGAAAGCCACCTTGCATCAGGTTCAACTGGTGACAGACATCAGGGCACCTCCTTGGTACAATGGGGTGGCATGGGAGATCCTGTCTCACACGGTCTTCATGCTCAGATCATTCCTGACTGTGATGGAGACCATCAGCTCCTCCACTAACACCATCATCCAGGTGACCCCTCTGGTCCAGAGTCTCCTGAGGAGACTGGAGGAGATTCTCCAGGGGTGGGATTGTGGCCCTCAGGGCAGGGAGCTGCCAGGTGAGGTGGTTGCCCTGGTGTGGGAGGTGAAGGCAGGACTGAAGACGTGGTTCAATGAGCTCCAGCAGTGGGAGGAATACGTTTTGGCAACCATGCTGGACCCCAGGGTCAAGGGCAGCGAGGCACGCCAGACAGCACTCTATGGGCACTGGAAGGGTGAACTGGTGGAGAGGGCCCAGTAGGCAGAGTGGGCTCTTGAGATTCAGCAGCAGCAACAGGATGCTCCCAAGGATGGTGGGAGAGGGAGCAGCCACCCCTTTCAGCTGGTGGGGTCTATCCCTGCCCCCAGACCTAGCAGTCGCAGCAGCAGGCTGAGCAGCAGCAGCACCCCTGTTGTCAGCAGCAGCACGTATGTGCAGGGCACTTTGGCGAGTATGGGCTCATGCACAGCAGGGTAGGCAGCATGGCTGAGGGCAGTGGTGGAGGTGGTGCCCAGGCAGAGTTACATGAGGGAGTATGACAGCGCCTCAGCACTGTCCAAAGTGGCCAAGGGTCTCTTGTCTTGCCCACCAACGAGTGTCCCCAGCAAGCGAGTGATTTCCATGGCGGAGGACATTTGCTCGCCGTATCACCTGAGACTGTGGGCCAAGCTGGTCGAACAGTGGCTTTTTATAAAGGTGAACCTTCCGCTGCTGGGATTCCCCAAGCTGCTTGTGGACATGGATTGATGGTGCAGTGGCACACGTCATCCCATGCCAGTGGCAGTATTGAGACAGAGCTACTCCTCAATCTGGGCTGTTGCTGCTGAGGTGCTGTCCCTCTGTCCCAATACCTGGCGCCCACCCTGCCTCTTTCTCTCTATGACTAGACAGGCCTCAGCCGGCTTATCTGACTCACCTCATGATGCAGGGTGGCATTGGGAAGCTGTAAGCCTTCCAGCCGGCCTCTGGCTAGACAATCTTGGCCCGCCTATCTGACTGGCTCTCTCTCGTGCTGCACAGTCTTCGCCAACCTATTTGAGTGCCCTGCCAAGGTCCCAGTCTGCCTTCATTACTGCCTCTCATGTCACGCTGCCTGTCTGCCCTCCCACCCAGGTTGCCAAGTTCAAAGTCTGCCTCAGGCTGCCGTCCAATGCTCATGCCACGCTACCTGTCTGCCCGCCCTGTTTTTCCAGGTTGCCAAGATCTAACCCTACCTCAGTCTACCTTCTGCTCATGCCATGCTGCCTGTCTGCGTGCCCGCCCAGCTTGCCAAGCTCGAACCCTGCCTCAGGCTGCCTTCTGATGCTCATGCCACCTTGCCTATCAGTCCACCTGCCCAGGTTGCCAAGATCAAAGCCAGACTCAGTCTTCCTTCTGATGATCTTCCCACCCACCCAGGTTGCCAAGCTTGAACCCTGTCTCAGGCTGCCTTCTGATTCCAATGCCATGCTGCCTGTCTGCCCACCTGCCCAGGTTACCAAGATCAAAGTCTGCCTCAGGCTGCCTTCCGATGCTCATGCCATGCTGCCTGTCTGCCCGCCTGCCTGCCCAGGTTGCCAAGATCAAAGCCTGCCACAGCCAGCATTTGGATGCTCATGCCACGCTGTCTGTATGCTCAGCCGCCCAGATTGCCAAGATCAAAGCCTGCCTCAGTCTGCCTTCCGATTCTTGTGCCATGCTGCCTGTCTTCCCACCAGCCCACGTTGCCAAGATCAAACCCTGCCTCAGACTGACAATGCCATTCAATGCTCATGCCATGCTGCCTGTTGGCCCACCCACACAGGTTGCCACGATCAAAGCCTGCCTCCATCAACCTTATGATGCTCATACCACGCTGCCTGTCTGCTCGCCCACCCAGGTTGCCAAGCTCAAAGCCTGCCTCAGTCTGCCTTCCGATGCTCATGCCATGCTGCCTGTCTGCCCACCCGTCAAGCATGCCAAGCTCTAACTCTGCTTCAGGCTGCCTTCCTATGCTCATGCCACGCTGTCTGTCAGTCCACCCGCCCAGGTTGCCAAGATCAAAGCCAGCCTCAGTCTTCCTTCTGCTCATCTGCCCACCTGCCCAGGTTGCCAAGCTCGAACCCTACCTCAGGCTGCCTTCCGATGCTCATGCCACAATGTCTGTCTGCCTGCCTGCTCAGGTTAACAAGAACAAAGCCTGCCTCAGCCAGCCTTCCGATGCTCATGCCACACTGCCTGTCTGCCCACTCGCCCAGGTTACCAAGATCAAAGTCTGCCTCAGGCTGCCTTCCGATGCTCATGCCATGCTGTCTGTCTGCCCGCCTGCCCAGGTTAACAAGATCAAATCCTGCCTCAGTCTGCCTTCCAATGCTCATGCCATGATGCCTGTCTGCCCGCCCACACAGGTTGCCAAGATCAAAGCCTGCCTCAGTCTGCCTTCTGATGCTCATGTCACACTGTCTGTCTGCCCACCCACCCAGGTTGCCAAGATCAAAGCCTGGCTCAGTCAGCCTTCCTATGCTTATGCCACACTGCCTGTCTGCCCACCTGCCTAGGTTGCCAAACCCGAACCCTGCCTCAGTCTGCCTTCTGCTCATGCCAAAGTGCCTGTCCGCCCGCCCTGTGGGCAAAGATGAAGCCTACCCTAGCCTGCCTACCTCTCATGCCGATGTGCCTATCTGTCTGCCCTGGCAACCCTGCATGATGTGCCCCACTGGCCTGATAATACTGCTGCTTCTGTCTTCTGGTTCATGGGTGCTCTGCCCTGGCAAATCCAAATGTGCCCCGGCAATCCTGCTGTTGCCATCTGCTGCTATTCCATGGGTTCTGTGCCCTGGCAAGCCAATGTCTGCTGCTGCTGCTGATGCCACCTCTGCAGTGCCACAGACTCTGTGCCCTGGCCATCCAATCTATGCCACTTCTGCTGTGCCATGTGTACTGTGCCCTGGCAATTCAATACTTGCTGCTGCCAATGCTGCCTCTGCTGTCTGTGTCATGTGTTCTGTGCCCCGGCAATCCAGTGTCTGCCACTGCTGCCAATGCTGCCTCTGCTGTCTGTGCCATGGATTCTGTGCCCTGGCAATCCAGTGTCTGTCGCTGCTGTCAGTGCTGCCTCTGCTGTCTGTGCCATGGGTTCTGTGCCCGGGAAGTTCAATGTCTGCCACTTCTGCCAATGCTGCCTCTGCTGTCTGTCCCATAGGTTCTGTTCCCTGGCAATCTAATGTCTACCGCTGGTGCCAATGCTGCCTCTGCTGTCTGTGCCATTGGTTCTGCTACCGGCAATCCAGTGTCTGCCATGGCAGCCAATGCTGCCTCTGCTGTGTGTGCCATGGGTTCTGTGCCCCAGAATTTCAATGTCTGCTACTTGGTGGCCACGTGATTCACCACCAAGCAAGGCGTGACCAATTGGCAGAATAGCTTGTTCAGATCCGGCGAGAAGGATACAAGCTTGCAACACCCGACCAAGTAGGGGTGCCAGCCACCAAGCCCTGACTGGGCCTCTTCCGCTGCTCCACCAATGTCTGGCAGCCTGCAATGCACGGCCAAGTAGGGGTGCCAGACACGAAACCCTGGATGTGCCTCTGCTGCTGCTCTGCCAATGCAAGTAATATAAAAAGGTGGAGTGTGTGCACAGCTGGGAGGAGTTGGGGGAGGAGAGATGCATATTGACTGCCTGCTTCCCAGAGCTCATTGGCTGCCTCTACTCTGTCCCAGGTATATATTCAGAGGCTGGGGACCCCTTGGGCGTGGAGTGTGTGCGCAGCTGGGAGGAGTTGGGGGAGGAGAGACGCATACTGACTGCCTGCTTCCCAGAGCTCATTTGCTGCTCTACTCTGTCCCAGGTATATATTCAGAGGCTGGGGCCCCCTTGGGTGTTAGCCCTTGGGGGGCAGTCAAAGGGCTACACCTAAGGGTGTCAACCATTGTTGGGGTCGTTTGCGGGGCTGAGGTGGCGGTGGCACCCCCCTCTTTGATGGATATTCCCCTTGCTCCTGGGGAATTTGCTGAGCCGATATGGCACTGCCAGTGTTGCTGCTGGTGATTGTTGATCCTTTCGTATGAATTTGTGGACCATGGCAGCGGGACAGATGTGATAATCCCCTTGCTCACGGGGAGGGGGGAAACATAATTGAATTTGTAAGAGCCTTAATTCCTCTCTTAAATTTGAGGGTTTTTTTAGTGCCATAATTTCCATGTTTTTTGAAAGGGAAATACACTAAATGTCCCCCTCCTACAACAGTACCAACATGTAAAAAATAGATTTAACTGGACTTCCTGAACTGTTTGGGGATTTTTTGGACTTCTGGAAACTTTCTGGTACTTCTAAAATGACCTTTTTTGAGAGTTTTAAGATGACTTTTAATGCTTCTCTCAGGAGTGGGGAAGGCGCTACAGCCTGTGCCAGGCACCGCAAGCTCTATCCACTTTAACTCCAGGACCTGCCAGTGCAGCGAGCGACAAGTCTATGGTTTTCCCCAGCAGCATTTATTCCTCTGTAAATTGTCCTAGCTCTGTTCCCACCAGTGGCACTCCAGCGCACCTTAAAGCTCTCAGAGAACTCAGAAGTCCTAGCTCCCAACCCCACTTCCATTCTAATCCACTAGCTCCCACTCTCCTCCCACATAACACAGGGATCCTGGCTCCCAGCCCCTTGTAGATAATACAACCTGTGCACATATATGGATTATACATACAACAAATGTATGTATATTTTATGTACATCTTCCTCTACCCTCTCATAGAGAAAATAAGCAAATTGGTATCTGTATGTAGCATATATGTGTTGCATCTGTGTATAATCTCTCTACATGTAGCCTGCCTACAGATACCCATTCTCTTCTCTCCTCTACACAACAGTACATTTTTGTCTGTCATTTTAAAATTTCAATCTCTCAGTTGGATAACATGAGGATTTTAATACATCATAACTTAAAAACTACACAACACATTTTCAAAATCTAAGCTCAGGACTGGACTAGAATGTTCACTTTAATTGTATGACAGTTCCACATGAATAACTTAAAACAAACTTTTCTGTGTCAACAGAAAATGTCATAAAAGGGAGAAAACACTGTTCTGCCTCCAAAATTCAAAGTCATATAACCCAGCTGTGTTTCAACTGGTCTGCCTGAATAGTGGACAGCTTGTACCACATACCAAAATGATCCTCCCTACAAAATTTCAAATTGATAAGATAAATCATCTCCATTTTATAACAAGTAAATTTTTTTTATTTTTTTTGTTATACATATTAAATGTATAACAAGTATACATTTTATAACAATTTTGTGATTTGATTTAACAGAGTGCAAACCGCCTCAACTATAGAGCTGATCCTGCAGCTCTATAATATGTTAAAGCAGCTTGCCTAAAAAATCCTAAAGAGAGAGTTCTAGAAGATCTGGGTCAAATTTTTAAAAGCAACTAAGGGTATTTTTGCACATGACGGTGCTGAGCACTGCCATGCTTTGATCCTTTCCGTGGTGAAAACTACTCACTACAGGCAGGATCTAGCCCCACCACTGATCAAATGTGCTGGCAGCCAGGGCTGGGGAAAGGGTGAGGTCAATGTGTAGAAGTGGTCTGCATGGCCCCACCCCCTGTGCTTCTCAGCACAGCACAGCCTTCTCCCTGATGGATGGGTGTGGTGTCCTATGACGCCACTGCTCCTGCCTAGAAAAACTCCATCCACTAACCAGAGTTAGGTAGACCGGGTCATCAGATGTGATGGCCTGCTCTTCCACAGTTTGGGGTTTCCTTCGCTGGACCGTGGCAGGGCTAACTCTGGGATGTGCACTGTCAGGGACTCTTAAATCCCAAGCCCTGCAGATCCTGTGCATGCACACATATGTGCAAATAGAATGCAGTTCAGATGTTCAGACTTTCAGTCGTTTGGTTTGAAAACCGTGTTTGGGTTCGGTTGTTCGGTTCGGAGGAGTTCGGTTCAGCTGAACTTGGATGAACAGTCAAAAATAGCGCTATTGATACCGATACCGAATTCAAAGATTTTTTTCAGTATTGGTATTATTTGGCCCTGAAACAACCCCTGGTCTCCACCCCTGGTGCCAGGAAGTCTGCTCCTCAGCTGCCTCCCCCTTCCAGTCACATTTTTCCTGCCCAAAGTCACATTTCTCCTGCCCCCAAACTCATCCAAACTCTCCCAAACATGACCGAACTGTTCGGCCATTTTCGAGTTCAGTTCGGACGTTCAGTTTGGACGTCTGAACAGACCGAGTTCGGTCCGAACTCAGAACATACGAACCCTGTTCACACATCCCTACAATTCACGCTGGACGCAATGTGCCCACAATAGGGACCCATGCGGTTTGCTTGCAGCTGCTGCAGAAGTCACAGGGCTTGGAATCAGCCTCATTATCTGAACTACGTTGTTTTTATCACATACATCTGGGACCATCTCAGCATCTACCCTCCCTCTTGATGTTAACCAATATAATTATATGAACAAGGAATGTTCTGATTATTCACCATTTTTTCCAGAGATAAATCTAATAAAAACTAAATGCATCATGAGAGAGGAAACTAAGATTTATAGATGAATATAAGAACACTTTAACAAATGTTAATGGAATTTTAAAAATCTGGGCCACTAACAAAATGAAGTTAAACTTTCAGGGCAAAGCAAAAATAATGTTATGAAGAAATGCAGAAAAGGTGGTGGAAGGCTGGGGTACACAGAGCGTGTAGTGTTGAACAGACGTACTCTGGCAGTAAGTTACTGCAGGAGTAGGTCCATACACCATAGACCACAGCAAATCCTTCATTCATGCTCCTTTTTTGGACAACAAATGAACAGCTCCAAGGTTTTTACAAATTTCTTTTTCCGATTGCTAACCTCCCTCCTAAGCTGTGTAAGCCTTTCACTAGGATGGAATTTTAGTCAATCCCCCTTGTCTGGTCCTGCTGGCCAGTCATCTCCAAGGTGAGCCTGTACAATTCCTGTGGAGGCTCCCAACTTCTTCCCCTCCTTCCTGAGGCAACCTTGAGGCAAGCTTCAGCCCATGAAGGCAGTTCCAACCTTACCTCTCCCTGGTGGCAGGCCAGATGAAGATCTTTTGTTTTAAATCCCAGTCAGCCTTGAGTTTCTTGGACTTGCATCTTGTGTCACAAGAAAGAACTGACGGGAATGGAAGAAAGAGGATTAAAATGGAAAAGTAGAGATAAGCGAGATTGTGAAATAAGTGATGCATGCACCTCATGTAATTAGGCTATTTCTAATCTTAGAGCCACAGTGATTAGTTAGTTTTGCCATTCAATATATGCAGCTCATAAATAAATAACTTAGTGCTTTTCTCCCATTTTCTCTTTTAAGAGTAATAAAAATATATGAATGATTCAAGATTTGGAATAATTTCCTGCATTATTATTGCTCTTCCAAAACCCTTAAACATGTGTTTATCTTTAGCAGGTGCCATGTTAAGCACGTGTTTAAATCTTTGCAGATCAAAGGTTAACTGCTACTAACTTTGAAACTGTGATACAGGTGTACGTGAAATATGTCAAAAGCTTTGACAAGCCAATGTGCTCTGGAACTGCAGTAGCATTTGATGAGCAAGCACTGCACATTCTCCTCCCCCCTCCCCCTGCTGTAGGCAAATGAAAGCCTTTGTCTCTTCCTCCCACAATAGGACGAAACTGGTGGGCAGGTTCATGAGAGGCTGGTGACTTCCTTGATATTTTCCAAATCATTGCTGCTGACTACCAGTTTGTACCATGGTAGAAACTGTTTTCAAATGGTTTCTCAAAATGCAGCAGCTTGGGAACAACAAATGCCAGTGACTGGTAATCACAAACCATACCCAGCAAGGAAAACGTATTTTGAAAATGGGAAATTTTTAAAAGCTTTGATGTTGCATAGAGACACACAGGAAACAAACTTTCCCATCAGCATCCTTTCCCAAGTGTGCATGTCCTTATGGTTGCCTGGATGACCACTAACATGAACCAGGAAGTGCACACATCTCCACTTTGCATCTATATGCAACTGCCTGCTACACCCCACTGGGCATTGGGCATGGCAAATGCTTAGTGGACACATAGTGGGAAAATAGATGGCAAGAATAGAAATTATAAAAAAATGAGCACTGCATGTGATTAGGGTACCATGCAGTGCTGTGGACTTTTGGGGACATATTTAATCGGAAAATTTCCCATAAAAATTTCCCATGCAAATTTTTTTATTTGCATAAAAGTTGCATAAGAATTTTGAATCAGAAAATTTTCCTATGCAAAATTTTGTATGAATGTTCTGAAATTTTTTCTAATGCCCTAAATAGATTGTGATCTGATTTGGTATGTTTATTTAACCTTTAATTAATGACTACCTCAAACCAAAAGCACAAAGTATTCCCTCAAAAACTAACAGATTTTGACTCCAATCTCCACAACTGAAGAAAAGAAATGGGACACTGCTTTGTGTGCTTAGTTTTGGTTTCAGTTTCACTTCCAGCTATCTGATGCAATCACAGCTTTAGCTTTGGATTTGCTTTCAGTTGCAATCATTTTTAAAAATGGAAAATTTTCCACAGAAAAATACATTAGTGGGAATATTCATGCAAAAAAATTTGGTAGTGGAAAATTTTCTGTTTCTGAAATTTTTCTGCAGAAAATTTTCTGCCCCACATCACTAGTAACATGTAATAAGAGCCATTGTGTACCGAGTTCTAATCCTGGCTTTGGTACAGTCCTGTTGAGTTTACTAGGGCAAGTTATTTAACCTTTCTACTTAAGTTTTTTAAAATAATTAGACAGGGATAATTATCTCGTAGATCATAAAACACTTATATAAAAAAATAAAATAAAAAAAAAATCCAATTCACTTTGAATGTATGTTCACAATTGACCTATACACTTAATTAATCCCACTGAATTCGCTAAGCTTGGTCTGATGAGTAAATTTTTGCCTTTACTTCACAAGCTGTTTAGTGTTGGTTCGAGCCCTAATAATAAATAAATAAAATATATTTAAAAAATAAGCACCAGCATAAGTGCTATTGAAGTGAATAGTACTTAGGTTGGCACAAAGGGCTACATACTTGTTAAACAGTCCAAGGATCATGCTGTTGCAGTTTGTCATATGACGGGTGCAGTGCAGCTCTTGGTAACATTCTTTTATTAATAATTTCTATAGTTCTTTCAATGTCCAGGGTGCTTTACAATCCTTATTTAATTCACTGTCACAACAGCCTCATGAGAAAAGTCATTAATATTCTCATTTTACAGATTGGCAACTGAGGCAGAGCGATAGTGATTTGTCCAAGTCCACTCAGTGAATTCAGGGCTTAGGGTGTTAACAAATGATTTAAAATTTTCCAGAAAACCCACATCACTGTATGTTAACCTAACCACATGCAGTGCTCATTTTTTCATAACACCCTAAGCCACAGGCCACATTAGCCAACACCAGGTGCGTGTCTACCTGCCCATTTATTAGGTGGTCACCCCCACCACCCACATAGTCACTCCCCACCGAACACCCAGTCATAGGGTATTTTCAGACGTTACGAAATCACGCTCAACCACAGACAATACCCTGTGGTGATGGTCCCATAACATCTGTTTGAGTCCCGTCAGATGTTCACCACAGTGAACATCCGGCGGGAATCAAAATAACCACGCTTTCAGCCCTCGTCTGGGGACTATGGCCGAAAGCGTGGTTAGCCGAAGCACGATCTGGAACACGGGTCAGAATCGAATGCAGCGGCGGATTGGCCGCTACGCCTTCCCATCTCCCAGAGGGCGGGCGGCTGGGGGAGCGTGGAGGGGTGGGGGCTGTGCAGCCACACGTTGCGCCGTGCAGCCCCCCAGATTCCCCACCGGGATCGGCCGGCATGTCTTTAATGTATTTGTCCTCCTTTTTTTCTTTCTCTATCTTACAATTTATTAATATTCTTTTAAATTACTTGTTTTAAATTGTTTGTTTATATTTATTTATTTTTATTTATAATTATTTATTTCTGTCACTTGTACCCCGCCCCTCCTGTAAACAGCTCGAGGTGGCATCCAAAAATATAAATACATAAAAAACAATATAAAATAATTTAAAATAATCAACAATAAAAATGTTTAAAACAGGGCCCCGGAAATTAAAATATTGTGCTTTTATGTAAAATGTGAAGCACTCAGAGTGCCATGTAGGCAGGGAAGCATTATAAAAATTAATTATTTATTAATTATTATTTTATTTATTGTGTGTCTATGTGTCCACGTCCCATTAATGAGGTTGCATGCAGTGCCTCCGTGCATCCAAGTCTGCCAGCACCATAGAGCCATGGGCAAGAATCCTAGATCATCCAAGGTATAACTGCTTCCTGACCCAGTGAGTGCTCACTCTCACTGGTGCTGCCAGTGGGGACTCCCCACAAGCAAATGGAATACACACAGGGGGATGCCTGTTTACCAGGCTAGACACAGGGTGTATTTAGACATAATGTCAATGGGTGTCTGAATGTGTGTTTTGACCTTGATATGAACACCAATTTGGCCCCGTGTTCACGATGTGAAGCTGTTTTGACACTCACCCCATCATGGGGCAAATCAGTGTTTTTCTCACCACCCGATCTCAGCACGCAAGCGCTGCTGCCTCGTTCCCCATGTTGCACCTGCTAACACGCCACACGATGTCATTAGACCCAACGTTGACCACGCATTCAGCTGAAACGCGCAAATTGTGCTTGTGAGGCAATGGTGTTCACATTGCATGTTCAGCGGGTGGCCAAATTGGTGTTGGGATTGTTGTTATGCTTACGCACAACAGCCAAACACATGTTTAGGGGTTTTGACACCTGATCTTTGTTATGTCTAAAGATGCCCACACTAAATGTGTGAGTGGAGGCTGCACGAGCCAAACACCAACTCCAGCAGGCTATCGTCCCATTTGAAAACACCCTAAAAGAGGATCTGAACCCTCATCTTCTAGGTCCAAGCCTAATTACTTAACCATTTGACTACACTGACTCTAATAAGGCTCTTTAACAATAAAAAATCAATAACATAATAAATATTTTTAAATATATAAACTCTTTATCCAAGTCCTAATAAATTATAATTCCCTCACCTAAAAATAAAGAAAATTAATGTTTGAGTATTTGTTATTTATGAGCTGTTATTTATGAGCTGTTTCTACTGCTTACAAAAAACACCTTATGACATTGCACAGGCAATTAGCTGTAACGTCTCATTACGTGATCTGTATGCACTCATACTTATCCCACAATCTCTCTTACATGCTTTCCACTTTAATAATTTTCCCTTAGTTTGTATTGCTTCCTCATTTATATACATATATACATTGTCAGGCTATACATTTTCTCCCAACATCTCATTTGAAGGCCATTTATGATTTTTTACTTAATGGCATCGATGAGATGTTTGTCTGAGCAAGAGGTGATTACAACTGAATCAATCATTTTCATTTCTTTGGATTTTGAACCAGACATGGATATACCAATATTCCTTAATTCTTAGAGTATTAGAGTATACCCAGGATGAAAGCCCAACTGAGAGGGGTTCAGGTATCCAGTAGCATCAAGGTGAGCCTTAAAGCAGTCAGGCAACGCCATGTTCAATAACCTTCTCTAAAAAAGTGAAGGTTAGAGACAGGCCAGTAGCTGACTGGGGAGTCAGCATCCAAGGGTGGTTTCTTAAGCTGGGGCCAGTTTTAAGGGTGTCTTATATTTGCGTCCAGTAGGGAGGCATTGAGAAGTCCAGTCATGTTCATATTTTCATATTTGTTATTATTTTGTTATTTCCTCACCTTGGGGCACACATTTTAGGCTGTAACTTTTTTATATTTTGTTTTATTTTGATACCATTTGGAAAGATTATACCGCTCAATGACAGACATATGCGTACCACATTTCAGGAGGATTGGATCAAGGGTCCTTATTTTAAAAGCATTATGGTTTGTGATGCATTTCTGGCTGGAACGACTTTACTGACAATCCAATTTGGATGGGATTTAGATAGATTGTACCCCTCACATGAAGGATTGTCTGTGCCATGTTTCAGAAAGATAATGGGTTCTTATTTTATAATCAATTTATATTTTGTGTTTGCACACACATTTCCAGTTGTAGCATCTTTGTTGTTCATCCAATATGGATTAAATTTGGACTCTGTGTATCCCTCATGCAAGGTATCATCCCTGAAAAATTTCAGACAAATTTTCCTGGTCTACAGAAATCCATTTAACAGGTAAAAACTAGTTTACAGTCCTTGGAGGGGTGGGGAGAGCAGACAGCACAGAGCCAGGAGGCATGATTGATGTCTGTGCTGGTCAACAAGCATCACAAGCACATCCCATACACTAGCATGGCAGCTTGTGATTGCTCAAGGCTTCCAGCCTCCCAGAAGGAATCACAGGGGCTGTGGGCAGGGCACCACAAAGATTTAAATTGTCACAGTCAGGCTTTTTCCTCTTTTTCTAGGTTAATCTCTGACTTCTTAGGTGGTGTCTTCATGCCTGCCTGTCTGCTGCTGCTCCTGCTCCTCTGCCGCCACCTGCCTGTCTGCTGCTGCTCCTGACAGTACATCTCTCTCTCTCTCTCTCTCTCTCTCTCTCTCTCTCGTAAATACAAGTTCTTCCCCCGGGGTACTATCTGATATTATTATTTATTATTATTAACAAACATTTATATAGCGCCAGCAGTGTACCTGGCACTTTACAAAGTAATAAAATAGACATGGTCCCTGCCCCTAGGGCTTACAATCTGAGAGACAGGAGCTGGGGGAGAGACTTAGGAAGGGGAACAGAGGGAGAGACAAGGGGTCTAACATTCATGAAGATGCGAGGTCTCAAGTGCACGTACTTGGCTTGGTTACGATGAGAATGACAGCAGGCAGGTCCATGTTGCAAGGATAAGGGTAAACCGATCGTAGGTATAGGAATAGTGGCTCAGCAGGATAAAGAGTCAGACAGAGCAGAGCGAAAGAGGTGAGTTTTAAGGAGAGATTTGAAGGTATGAAGGGAGGGGGCAAGGCGGATGTGGACAGGGAGGGAGTTCCAGGCATGGGGGGCAGCAAGTGAGAAGGGACGAAGGCGCTTAGGGGAGCAGGGAAGGCGTGGAAGGGTGAGAGAAGGGACAGAGGAGGAGCGAAGTGCACGGGCTGGAGTATGGAGGGCGATAAGTGCAGAGAGGTAGGGGGGAGCAAGGTTGTGAAGAGCTTTATAGGTGAAGACTAGGAGCTTGTGCAGGATTCGTTCAGGAAGGGGAAGCCAGTGAAGCGAAGAGAGGAGGGGCTGCACATGGTCGAAGCGACTGGCGAGGTAGATGACCCTGGCAGCAGAGTTTTGGACAGAGATGAGGGGAGAAAGGTGAGACCGGGGAAGGCCAGTGAGAAGGAGGTTACAGTAATCGAGGCGAGAGATGACCAGAGCATGAACAAGAGTTTTGGCAGACGAGACAGAGAGAAAAGGGCGAATCTTAGCAATGTTATGGAGGGAGAAGCGACAGGATTTAGCAACAGAGTCAATGTAGGGTTTAAAAGAAAGGGCTGAGTCAAAGATGAAGCCTAGGCTACGGGCTTGGGGGACAGGCAGGATGGTGACTCCATCAATAGTTATTGACAGTGAGGAAGGAGAGGAAGGATGAGGGGGTAAGATAAGGAGTTCAGTTTTAGCCATGTTGAGTTTGATACCATGTCATGTCTTGGGGTACCAATACCTATGCCTGCCTCCTCCACCATCACCTGGTGCCTGCAGCTGCTGTTCCTTTTCCTGACAATGCATATCTCTCTCTCTCTCTCTCTCTCTCTCTCTCTCTCTCTCTCTCATATACAAGTCCTGTACCCCCAGAGTGCTGTCTTCAAGTTGAAAAACCCTGCCACATCTTGGGGTACCAATGCCAATGTCTGCCTGGGTTTTTGATGCCAGTTGCCTAGCAGAAATGTCAATCTTGTATCCATTTTGTATATGCAAAGTGATGCACATAGGAAATAATAACCCAAACTATATGTACACAATTCTGGGTTCTAAATTAGGAGGAACCACTCAGGAAAAGAACCTTGGAGTCATTGTGGACAATACCTTGAAATCCTCAGCTCAGTGTGCGGTGGTGGTCAAAAAAGCAAACCGAATGTTAGGAATTATTTGTAAAGGATAGAGAATAAAACTGAAAATATCATAATACCCCTATATAAATTGATGGTGTGACTGCACCTTGAATACTGTGAAATTCTGGACACTGCATCTCAAAAAAGATATAGTTGAACTTGAAAAGGTGCAGAGAAGGGCAACAAAAATGATCAAGGGTTTGGAATGGCTCCCATGTGAAGAAAGACTTTATAGGTTGGGGCTCTTCAGCTTGGAGAAGAGAAGGCAGAGAGGGGATATGATCGAGGTTTATAAAATCTTGAGTGGAGTGGAACAAGGAGATAGGGAACCTTTATTTACCCTCTTAAGTAGTACTAGAACTAGGGGACACTCCATGAAACTAACTGGTGGCAGATTTAAAACAAATAAAAGGAAGTATTTTTTCACTCAACATACAGTTAAATTGTGGAATTTGTTGCCAGAGGCGGTTGTCATGGCCAGAAGTATATATGGATTTTAAAAAGGACTGGGTCCGTTCTTCGAAATAGGTCCATTAATGGCTAATAGCCAAGTGGATTTTGATATGGGAACATCTTACTGTCGGGAGCAGGGGTTGATCAACAGGGATTGGCCATTGTGACTGCTGATACTTATCCCATGCCACCAATTTTGGCCACTGTCAGAGACAGGGTGCTGGGCTTGATGGACCATTGATCTGACTCAGTTTGGCACTTCTTATGTTCTTATCCTCATCCTGTTCTGCTACCACCAAACAACCCCTCCTTTATGTCTTCTGTAACTGTGCTGCAACATGTATTTGTAATGCCAAATGGTCAGCCTGCATTTGTACATCATGTCTCTGGATTGATAGACTACTTCTCCTTCCCCTCTGCCTTGCTCCCCGAAGTCCCAGTTATTTAATGGAATTTTAATGTTTGTCCTAGAACGTTCAGAACTAATATCTGCACAACTTTTGTTGGAATCACAACATTTATATTTCTTATAAAATTGTGATCCATTACCCAATCATTCTGAAACTTGGCAGGAATGATTCCTTGATTTAGGGGAACAACTGTCCCAAGGTTTATCCAAATTGGATGGAAAACAAAGATGCTACACCTGGAAATGTGTGGGAAAACCATCAAACAATTAAATTGCTTATAAAATCAGAATCCTTTATCCAATATTTCTTAAAGTTTGCAGGGATGATTCCTTTCAGTGTGGGTACAAGGAGTTCAAATTTCACCCAAAATGCATGGAAAACAAAGACATTATAGCTGCAAATGTGTGCATAAGCCACAAAAACTCAAGTGCTTGCAGAATTGGGACTCTTTATCAAATATTAATGAAGTTTTGCAGGGATAATCCCTTGGATAAGGAATACAAACATTCCACATTTCAATACAATTGGATAAAAAATGAATACATTACAGCCAGAAAGCAATTTCCCATAGAAATCAAGGGGAAAAAATAACTAAATTTAATACCGATAATGAATTTATATAAAATGAAATTACAAAATACGAAGAGAAATAATAATGAAGTATTAAAAAATTACAAAATATGAGCTGGGTCCCTGGTGCACATCCCTAGTACATGTCACATAACATGCTCACCCTTCTTCATTATTAGTATGGGATAATGAAATCCGTTGTTTGCCCACTCCACAGAGCCATAGCATACTTGTCTTGCAAAATTTTATATTTAATGGTGGTTATACATGTAAATGGTATGTGTAAATATATATTAATTTTAAGGTTGGCCTAAAGCTTTAGGATCCTTACCTATGACTGATTCAAATGAATAATTAATAAAATGTTCACAATACTTTGAACCACTCCGGAGTAGGGGGCAATAATTAAAATTGCTCAGCGGTGACATGTTGTCACCCACCATTTGCTCATAATGTATGCTCCAGACATCTTAACTAGCATAAGTGTAGAACTAGGGGGTGGGTGGGTGGAGTTGTTTGGGGGAGGGAGGGAATGTTTTGTTTTGGTTCGTTTTTTCCCCCCCCCTGCATAATATGGAATTTTGAATTGTTTTAAATGTTTTATTGTTTTATTGTTTTTATAGTGGTGGTTTGCCACCCCGGGCGTCCCCGTGGGAAGGAGGGGCGGGATACACATTTTATATAAATAAATAAATTAAATTATAGACAATAATTCCAACTTGTACCTGCACTCTACGAGACTAAGTGTGTCTTGTATACCTACCAATTGAAGAGTTAAGTAGGAAGAGAATGTCCTAAACGATAGTTATGAGGGGTGTGGGATATGGATGAGAAATAAGTCTCCCCAACTTACCATCCCCTTGCCTAGAGGTTTTATTTCCCACACTGGATCCTGATTCCCCAGTTTTGCTGGCTGATTCCCCTCGCTCAGACAACCTGAGCAAGCTCAAGGACATGCTAGACCTCCAAGTCATGATCTGAGCACCTCAAGACGGCCACTCACCAGTACAAAATAAGCTAAACAAAATACACTCTCTCTCCCTCCAAAAAGGGGAGGGAGAGAGAGAGAACTCTTGAGTTGCAGCAGGAGATGTCTCACTGATTCTCGAGGAATCCTGTCCAGGTTCTCTGGTAGTTTTCTTGCTGGCTCTCATAACACAGTGCCTTCTACCTGCTTCCATCTCTTTTCCAGAGTCTTGAGCCTGTGCTGCTCCCAGTAGCATGGCACAGGGTGTGTCCTCCCTACCTCTGGGACTTTTCTCTGGCTTCAGTCCCCCGAGCATCAAATCTTTGGGGCTTAAGTTGGTTGCCAGTTGTTGCATAAAAACTCCATAAAATCAAGTGTTCTAGGGCTTGGGGTCTGATAGGGATTCAGAAGAGTCCTGGATTTGTATCTGGTCACAGTCTCCTCCTGCAATTAATCCCCAAATAAGAGGCTGACACACTTCTTTCAATTTTATGTGCTTGTCTTATGGTAAAGTAATATACCAATAAATAGCGAAACAGGGAGAATTAGATGTGAGTGAGAAATGGAAGAAAAGGGTAGGGATTGGCTAACAGAACCAAGTTCTGAAATTCGGTTCGGTTCAGATGTTCTGTTCCATTCGGACGTTCGGTTCAGTCAACCGAACTATTTGAGTTCAGTCTGAACTCCAGTCATCCGAACAAAGTTCGGAAATTCAAACCCCATTGAACTAAATGGAATACGATGGGCAAACAGAGCAGGGTTCGTAAATTCGGTTTGGTTCGGTTCGAAAATTGAGTTCGGTTTGGAAGTTCGGTTCAGTTGACTGAACTGGTCGAGTTCGATCCGAACTTCCGAACCGTGTTCGCCTATCCCTAGAAAAGAGTGAGGAAAAGTGAGCAAAGGAAAATATATACAGTTTTATACCAAGTTTTCCCACCTTTTCTTTTGCTATTGAAATCTACCCAACAACATTGTTGAGCATGTGCAATGTAATAACTATTACGTCCCCTCTTTTTGGGGCAGTGGTAGGAGTGGTTAATATTAAAACAAACCCCAAAAAATGGCTGCTGAGTTGTTAGCTTAACAACAGCAGGCCCTTCAGTTCCCACCCTCCTTACCTTTAAAAAGCACCTGAAGACTTTGTATTTTAAATGGAATTTATATTGTTTTATTTATATGTAAGGCATATAAAATGTATTATTAATTATTATTTTATTAATATCTGTTCTGTTTTATTTGTATTCAGTCTATGAAAGAGTCACAGCATCTGTCACTTTTAGACCAGTCGACTTGTATGGCTGAAAGCCAGTAAAGTGTGTGTGTGTGTGGGGTCCCCACATATTGTATTTTTAAATTGTTTTAAAATTTTTATATTGTTTTATTGAGTGCTGTTCGCCGCCCTGGGCTGCCCTATGGCCAGGAGGGGTGGGATATAAATTTTAAATAAATAAATAAAGTGGAGTGCTGGAGTGGCAATATGGCACTGGCCCTTTAATTGCCTTAGAACTGTGACACTAACAAGCCTTGGGACGCACCTGCTGGACATAGTCAGACACAGCTGATATTTTTTAAAAGTGTGAGAAGAGTGTGGAGGGAACTGTTGGCCAGAAAACTGGAGTTGAGCTGGTATAAACAACTCTGGAGAAACTGCGGAAGGTTCCTGGAGTTATTTGGAGGTAGTGTGGCTGTTAGGAAGCTTGTGGGTGTGAGATGAGAAACACTAGGAATGTGCAAACATGGTTCAGACGTTCAGGGTTCGGCCCGAGCTCAGCAAGTTCGGACAGCTGAACTGAACGCCCGAACCCAACGCCCGAAGCCCCGAACACTTCAGCGGCATTCGGATGAGTTCGGGTGGGAAAAATGTGGCTGGCAGGCCCAGGGAAGGGGCGGGGGGGGGGTGGTCAGCTGATGAGGGGTGGAGATTGAGGCTTGAACTAGCAGCCAGCCTGCCCAATCACCATCCCTCTTTTCCTCAGACCACTGGCTTGGCAGTCTATGATTGGCCACGGGCTGGGCTGCACAGAGCCAATGGTGCTTGTGGTAAGGCGAGCGCAGCAAGTAACAAAAGTCATTGCCCTCCCCCCTTCCATATCATTCTGAACTAGCCACTGATCTTGTCAGCAGGCGTTTTCAGAACTCTCCCTCTCCCAGCATTTTTTGTTCTTCCCAATTCATTGCTATCCTCCTCCTATTTCACCCATTTCCACACATTTACCTCCATAGTTTCATTTATTTAGATTAGATTACAGAGATTTAGGTGTTATTTTTTTTTTTTACCCCTCCCTGTGTTCTTTCTCCCTCCCCTCCATTGAATCCTTCCCCCCCTCCCTGTATATATTCAATCTCTGATTCCCTTCCCCTGTTTTTGGATTTATTTAGAGTAGCATTAGCTAGATTTAGGTTTAATTTCAGTTTTGTACCCCTCCCTGTGTTGCTTGTTGTGAGCTGTTTGTGCCCCCCCCCCATCCATGGATGGATGGAGATAGATAGATAGATGTAGGAGTTAGCTTAGTTATAGAGATAGTGTGTAGTGATTAAGTTTTAATATTTTATAGTTTGTTTGTTGGACTCTATCTTTGTAGATATTAGATAATATTCCATTTAGTTCCATAGGTTTTAGAATATTTATTAGCAGTTAGAGTTAGTGTAGTAGACATAGAAAATATTCAAATTTTAAATAAATAAATAAAATATAAAATCTTCCTCTGCATAATTTGCAAAGGAAAAATGGAGAAGGGAAGCAGGAGAGGCCGGTCTGTTTCCCGTAAGTCAGGCAATGGGGCATGTGGCAGGGGTTGTGCCAGTGGAGTGGTAGCAGGCATCAGCAGCAGCACGAGCCCATCACCATGCCCCAAACTGCACGGGCCTGATTTTGGCAGTCAGGCTTTGGAGGCTCCCAGCAGTAGCACTAGGGGTGTGGTTCGGCGGCACGTCCTGCCAGCATCCTTCACTGCAACACAGGACACTGGAAGGCCTGCATTGCTGGAGGCTGCAGCTGTCTCTGCTGCGGTTGCAGGAGCAGGTGCAGGTGCTTCAGGGTTAGATGTTCCTCCAGGGTCAACAATGTCCCCAACCCCCATTATTGATGTGATCGCCAGCAGTCCAGGGCTGGTGGATCCCACCCCAGCTTCTAGAGGCAGGGCCCTATCCCCGGGCAATGGCAGCAGGGAGAGGAGCTGCAGTAGTAGCAGCAGCAGGAGCAGCTATAAGGGGCACAGGGAGAGTGGCAGCAGCATGGGCAGTCAATCAGCCTCAGGGTCCCAGTACTCCCCTTCTCGGGACATCACTCAGATTGAGGACAGCGAGGTAGACACTAGTCCTGTGGCGGAGATGTCTAGTGCTTAGGTGATGGTTGTCCCTCTGAGACCTGTGTTGCCACCATGTTCTGGCCCTCCCATCAGTGCTGTCAGTGGTCCGTCACCCGGTGAAGGCCAGAAGGCAGGAGGGGGCAAAAAATCCTCAGTCTGGGCGCATTTTAAGTTGGTGTGGGCGGATGATCCCAGGGAGGTGCACTGCAGTTTTATTTTATTTTATTTTATTTTGTTTATTTAACAATTTGTAACCCGCCCCTCATGAAACTAGCTCGGGGCAGCTAACAATCTTAAAATATAAAATACAATCATAAAAATATTATAAAATACTCATAAAACCAGAACAATTAAAACATGACTAGGGAACAATAAAACAAATAATACAGTAAATAAGGGTGGAGGGGGATAAAACCCCTAACCCCCCCCCCCCCCAAGGCTTGAGCGAAGAGCCAGGTCTTGCAATTAAGCCAGAATGTTAAAAGGCTTGGGGCCAGGTGAGCTTCTTCCGGGAGGGAATTCCAAAGGCTCAGTCCAGCCACTGAGAATGCTCTCTCCATTGTGGCCCCCCGCTTGACACAGGGGACCTCCAAGAAGGGGACCTCCAAGAAGGAGCCAGAAGGTGGTGAAGCATGGGCAGGTGCTCACAAACCTTGCCACAACTGCCATGGTGAGGCACCTCAACGGATGCCACAGTGCTGTGCTGCTATGCGGGCAGGCAGAGATAGTGGACGCCAGCAGGTTCTCGACTGCAGGGGCCAGTTGTCCGCCTCCATCAGCCGGCAAGCGTCCTTCTCGAACAGTTGCCTCTAGCAGCAGAACCGGTATTGGTTCTAGGGGGGAGCAGCAGTAGCAGCAACGTCAGTCCACCATTGAGGACCTTGGGTGGGGGCAGCTGCCAAGTTCATCGGCAACTGCAGGACGGGGAGGGCAGAGTAGCTTTCATCTGAAAGCCACACACATGTTGGGGGAAATCATGATGCTCGATGGGAAGTCCTTCTCTGTGATTGGGGACATAGGGTTTAGGCGCCTGATTGGCTTCCTGGCCCCTCAGTTTAAGCTGTCCTCACACACCACCCTGAGTCGGCAGGTGGTGCCAGCCTTGGACCGGGCTTTACAGGACCGAATGAGGGAGCATCTGGCAAGGGCTGGAGTTGCCACAGTCCACTTCACCAGAGACCTGTGGTCAAGTAGGAACACGCAGCACACATACCTGGCAGTGATGACGCACTGGTAGCAGAACCCAGAGGCAGCATTTGGGAGTGGCAGGAGGGGTCCCGAAGCAAGGTATAGGTGGGCCTTGCTTCAGGTGGAAGTAATGGATGGCCCTCACACTGCTCGGAACATCAATGCAGCCCGGACCACCATGGTGAGGGAGTGGGTCATGCCAGGTGCGCCCTTCACCAAGGGGTGCGTGGTGACGCACAACACAGCCAACATATTGAGGACAGTCCAGGAGGGGGCTTCACCAGTATCCCTTGTGACGCACACACCCTTCACCTGGTGATCAGGGATGCTCTGGGCTTGTGAGAGAAGGGGATTGGTCAGGCACCCTTAGCTCCCTGATCAAGCGGGGGAGGAAGCTGGCCAGTTTCTTTAACCAGAGCGTAAAGGGCAGTGACCTCCTCTGGGTGAAGCAGGCAGAGCATGGCTCCCCAGTGCACCAGCTGGTGCAGGATGTTCCCACCAGGTAGAATTCCACGTTCCTGATGCTTGATTGACTTCTTGAGCAGAAAGCCGCCTTGCATCAGGTTCAACTGGTGATAGACAGTGGAGCACCTCGAGGGTATGATGGGGCAGAATGGTAGATCCTGGCTCACACCGTCTTATTGCTCAGAATGTTCCTGGTCGTGACGGAGACCATCAGCTCATCCACAGCCACCATCAGCCAGGTGACCCCTCTGGTCCAGAGTCTCCTCAGGAGGCTGGTGAAAATTCTCCAGGAGCGGGATTGTGGCCCTCAGAACAGGAAGCCTTGGTGTGGCAGCTGGCAGGGCTGAAGGCGTGGTTTGATAAGCTCCTGCAGCAGGAGGAATATGTTCTGGCATCCATGCAGGGCCCTAGGGTCAAGAAAAGCATGGCATGCCAGACAGCGCTCTATGGGCAGTGGAAGGGTGACCTGGTGGAGAGGGTCTGGCAGACAGAGTGGGCTCTTGTGAGGGCACAGCAGAAACATCAGAATGCCCCTGAGGATGGTGGGTGTGGGAGCAGCCACCCCTTTCAGCCAGCAGGGTCTATGCCTGCCCCCAGCCATAGCAATAGCAGCACCAGAAGCAGGCTGAGCAGCACCAACACCCCTATTGAGATCAGCAACAGTTCGTATGTGCAGGCCACACTGGGGAGCATTGGCCCGTGCACAGCAGGGCAGGCAGCGTAGCTGAGGGCAGTGGTGGAGGTTGTGCTCAAATAGAGCTATGCGAGGGAGTACGACAGCACCTCAGCAGCAGTGGAGAGCTACCTGGAGGAGTAGCTGTGCATCGCTCCCAGCAGCGATCCCTTGGCCTACTGAGCAGGCAAGACCAACATGTGGCCGACCCTGTACAAAGTGGCCAAGGGTCTGTTGTCCTGCCCACTAACGAGTGTCCCCAGTGAGCAGGTGTTTTCCATGGTGGGGGACATTTGCTTGCCGCACCGCCTGAGACTGGGGGACAAATTGGTAGATCAGTTGCTTTTTATTAAGGTGAACCTTCTGCTGCTGGGATTTCCCGAGCTTCCCTTGGACATGGATTGATGGTGCAGTGCCACATGCCATCCCATGCCAGGGGCAGTCTTGGGACGGGGCTCCTCCTCGATCTGAGCTGCTGTTGCTGAGGTGCTGTCCCTCCCTCCTAATGCCCGGCACCCACCCTGCCTCACTCTCTCTCTCACTAGACGGCCTCGGTCGGCCTATCTGACTGACCTCATGACGCTGGGTGGCATTGGGAAGCTGTAAGCCTGCAAGCTGGCCTCAAGCTAGACGATCTCGGACTGCCTATCTGACTGGATCTCTCTCTTTTTTATTTTTATTTATTTGTATCCAGCAATTTGCTGTAACAAAAAGGAAGTATAAAATTAGATATAGCAACAGCAAGAGAAAACAGCCTATCTGATTGCTCTGCCAAGGTCCCAGCATGCCTTCCCTACTGCCTCTCATGCCACGCTGCCTATTTGCCTCCCCACACAGGTGGCCAACATAAAAGCCTGCCTCAGTCAGCCTTTCCATGCTCATGCAACGCTGCCTGTCTGCCTGCCTGCCCAGGTTGCCAAGATCAAAGTTTGCCTCAATCTGCCTTCCCATGCTCATGCCACACTGCCTGTCTGCCCACACGCCCAGGTTTCCAAGATCAAACCCTGCCTCAGCCTGGCTTCCAATGCTCATGCCACACTGCCGGTCTGCCCAACCACCCAGGTTGCCAAGCTCGAACCATGCCTCAGTCTGCCGCCTTCCCATACCAAAGTGCCTGTCTGCCCACACTGTGGGCAAAGCTGTAGCCCTGCCCAGCCTGCCTGCCTCTCATGTCAAGGTGCCTGTATGCCTGCCCTGGAAACCCTGGGTGATGTGCTCCATTGGATTGCTAATCCTGCTGCTTCTGTCTGATTATCCATGGTGCTCTGCCCTGAGAAATCCAAATGTGCCCACGCAATCCTGCTGCTGCCATCTGCTGCTGTATGGGAGCTCTTCCCTGGCAAATCCTACAACCCTAGCTCCATGGGTGCTGGACACAGGCAAATTCTGCTGCTGCCATCTTTGCTGTTCCACGGGTTCTGCTACCATTCAATCTAATGTCTGCTGCTGCCAATGCTGCCTCTGCTGTGCCATGGGTTCTGTGCCCCAGCAATCCAATGTCTGCTGCTGCTGCCACTGCTGCCTCTGCTGTGCCATGGGTTCTGTGCCCCAGCAATCCAATGTCTGCTTCTGCTGCCTCTGCTGTACCATGAGTTCTGTGCCCCAGCATTCGAATGCCCTCTTCTGATGCCTCTGCTATGCCATGGGTTCTGTGCCCTGGCAATCCGATGTCTGCAGCTGCTGCCAATGTTGCCTCTGTTGTGCTTCTGCTACTGGTCAAACCAATGTCTTCTTCTGCTGCTGCTGCTGCTGCTGCTGCGCTACGGGTTCTGTGCCCTGGCAATCCAATGTCTGCTGCTGCTGCTGCTGCTAATGCTGCCTCTGATGACTATACCATTGGTTCTGTGCCCGGGAAATCCAATGTCTGCTGCTGCTGCCAATGCTGCCTCTGCTATGCCATGAGTTCTGAGACCAGTCAATCCAATGTCTGCCGCTGCTGCCAATGCTGCCTCTGTTGTCTGTGCCATGGGTTCTGTGCCCCAGAAATCCAATGTCTGTTGCTGTTGCCAATGCTGCCTCTGCTGTCTGTGCTACGGGTTCTGAGACTGGACAATCCAATGCCTGACACTGCTGCCAATGCTGCCTCTGCTGTCTGTGCCATGGGTTCTGTGCTCTGGCAATCCAGTGTCTGCCGCTGCTGCCAATGCTGCCTCTGCTGTGCCATGGGTACTGTGCCCAGGCAATTCAATGTCTTCTGCTGCTGCAAATTCTGCCTCTGCTGTGCCACAAGTTCTGAGACCTTGCAACCCAATGTCTGCCCCTGCTGCCAATGCTGCCTCTGCTGTGCCATGGGTACTGTGCCTGGGCAAGCCAAACTCTGCTGCTGCTTCCAATGCCACCTCTGCTGTGCCACAGGTTCTAAGACCTGTCAGTCCAATGTCTGCCGGTGCTGCCAATACTTCCTCTGTTGTCTGTGCCATGGGTTCCAAGACCGGGCAATCTAATGCCTGTCACTACTGACACTGCTGCTTCTACTGTCTGTGCCATGGGTTCTGTGCTCCAGCAATCTAGTGTCTGCCGCTGCTGCCAATTCTGCCTCTGCTGTGCCATGGGTACTGTGCCTGGGAAATTCAATGTCTTCTGCTGCTGCCAATTCTGCCTCTACTGTGCCACAGGTTCTGAGACCTTGCAACCCAATGTCTGCTACTGTTGCCAATGCTGCCTCTGCTGTGCCATGGGTACTGTGCCCGGGCAATTCAGTGTCTTCTGCTGCTGCCAATTCTGCCTCTGCTGTGCCACAAGTTCTGATACCTTGCAACCCAATGTCTGCCACTGCTGCCAATGCTGCCTCTTCTGTGACATGGGTACTGTGCCTGGGCAATCCAAACTCTGCTTCTGCCAATGCCACCTCTGCTGTGCCACAGGTTCTAAGACCTGTCAGTCCAATGTCTGCCAGTGCTGCCAATACTTCCTCTGTTGTCTGTGCCATGGGTTCCAAGACCGGGCAATCTAATGTCTGTCACTGCTGCCACTGCTGCTTCTGCTGTCTATGCCATGGGTTCTGTGCCCCGGCAATCCAATGTTTGCTGCTGCTACCAATGCTGCCTCTGCTGTGCCACGGGTACTGTGCCCGGGCAATTCAATGTCTGCTGCTGCTGCCAATGCTGCCTCTGATGTGTCATGTGTACTGTGCCCCTCTGCTTCTACTGCATGTCAGCCATTTGCTCCTCACTGTTGTAGACAGGTATAGCTTGGATGAATGCACTGGCAGGCAGAGGCTGGGTGTCCACGAGATTTACCACCGAGCAAGGCCTGCCCAATTTGCATTAGACCTTCTTGAGCTCTGTCGAGTATGATGCCAGCCTGCAATGCTTGGACAAATAGGGGAGCCAGCCACCAAACTCTGGCTGGGCCTCTGCCACTGCTCCACCGATGCCTGGCAGTCTGCAATGCCTGGAAAAGTAGGGGTGCCAGCCACCAAGCCATGGCCAGGCCTCTGCTGCTGCTCCGCTGATGCAAGCCTGTGATGCCTGGCCAAGTAGGGGTGCCATACTGGCCATAACGCATAATGCACAGGTGCCATACTACAGAGCATGCACCCATGGCCACACACAGGGGAGTTGCCAAAAATCCCGAGTGCTTTGTGCATGGGAAGCTGAATAACTCCACCGATGCCATCCAGCCTGCGAAGCCCGGCCCAGTAGGAGTGCCGGACACCAAGCCCTTGCCAGGATTCTGCCACTGCTCCATCAATGCCAGACAGCCTAAAATGCCCAGCCAAGTATGGCTGCCAGAAACCAAGCCCTGTCTGGGCCTCTGCTGCTACTTCACTAATGCCTGGCAGCCTGCAAGGCTGGGACAAGTAGGGGTGCCAGTCAATCCAGCTGCAGGACCCACCCTCAGGGTTCTGCGGCCTACATTCCACGAAGGGAGGGCTTTCCATCCACTTCATCCAGAAACTGCCACTCTTATCCCAGGACCCACCATCAGGGTTCTGAGGCCGTCAATCCACTCATCGCATCAAGAAACAGCCAGACACTTCAGTCCCTGGACCCACCATCAGGATTCTGGGGCCTACGTTACAGGCAGGGAGGGCTGTCCATCCACATTATCCACATCATCCAGAAGTAATAGGAGTGCTGCTGCTGCTCAGCCTGCTGCTGGTGCTTCTACCACTAAGGCTGGGGGCAGGGATAGATCCCGCTTGCTGAAAGGGGTGGCTGCTCACACTACCCCCATACCCAGGGGTGTCCTGCTGCTGCTGCCGTCCACTCTCAAGAGCCCTCTCAGCCTGCCAGACCCTCTCCACCAGCTCACCCTTCCAGTGGCCATAGAGCACTGTCTGGCGTGCTAAGCTGCCATTGACCCTGGGGTCCAGCATGATTGCCAAGACATAATCCTCACACTGCAGGAACTCATCGAACTGCACCTTCAGCCCTGCCTTCAGCTGCCATACCAGGGCAACCTCCTCAGCCACCAGCTTCTTGAACTGAGGGCTACAATCCTGCCCCTGGAGAATCTCCTCCTGAGGAGACTGAGGACCAGAGGAGTCACCTGGCTGATGGTGGCCATGGAGGAGCTGATGGTTTCCATCATGGCCAGGAACAGTCTCAGAACAAAGACAGTGTGAGCCAGGATCTCCCATTCCACCCCATTATACCCTGGAGGTGCCTCGCTGTCTGTCACCAGTTGAACTTGATGCAAGGTGGCTTTCTGTTCGAGCATCAGGAATGTGGAATTCCACCTGGTGGACATATCCTGCACCAGCTGGTGCACTTTGGAGCCTTGCTCTGCCTGCTCTGCCCAAAGGAGGTTGCTGCCCTTCATGCTCTGGTTAAAGAAACTAGCCAGCTTCCTCCCCCGCTTGATTAGGGAGCTACGGGTGCCTGCCCCAATCTCCTTCTCCTGCAAACCCAGAGCATCCCTGACCACCAGGTGAAGGATGTTTGCTCAATGCAAGGGATACTGGTGAAGCCCACCTCACGGACTTCCCTAAATACATTGTCTGTGTTGTGCATCATCACGCACCCCTTGATGAAGGGTGCACCTGGCGTGACCTGCTCCCTCACCATGGCAGTCAAGGCTGCCTCAATGTTCTGAGTGGTGTGGGTGCCATTCATGACTTCCACCTGAAGCAGGGCCCACCTATACCCTGCTTTGGGACCCCTCCTGCCACTCCCAAATGCTGCCTCTGGGTCCTGCCACCTGTGCACTGTCACTGTCAGGTAGGAGTGCAGTGCATTTCTGCTCGTGAAGTGGGAACTGGGAAGTGGCACCGCTAGCCCCTGCCAGCTGCTCCCTCACCCACTCCTTTAAAGTCCGGTACAACACTGGCACCACCTGCCGACTCAGGGTGCTGCGTGAGGGCAGCTTAAACTGGGGGGTCAGGAAGCCAATCAGGCGCCTGAACCCCATGTCCCCAACCACCGAGAAGGGCTGCCCATCGAGTGCAATAATTTCCCCCAACATGCATGTGGCTTTCCGTTGAAAGCCACGCTGCCTTCCACGGCCTGCAGCTGCCGATGGACTTGGCAACTGCCCCCACCCCAGCTCCTCCATGGTGCACTGATGCTTCTGGGCCTCATCTGGTGGCTGCTGCTGCACCACTAACAGTGCTGATGGGAGGTGCAGAACATGGTGGTGACACAGCTCTAGGAGGGACATGTGGCCGGTCCTATCCAACGTGGCCAAGGGTCTGTTGTCATGCCCACCAATGAGTTTCCCCAGCGATTGGGTGTTCTTCATGGTGGGGGGCATTTTCTCTCCACACCACCTGAAACTGGGGACCAAGTTGATGAAGCAGTTGCTTTTCATTAAGGTCAATCTTCTGCTGATGGGATTCCCCGAGCTGCCCCTGGACATAGATCTATGCCGCCGCCGCTGCTGCTGCTGCTGCTGCTGCTGCTGCTGCTGCTGCTTGCCTTCCTTCCTTCCTTCCTTCCAATGCCTGGCTCCTGCCCTGCCTCTTTCTCTTTCTCACTAGACAGCCTCGGCCGCCCTATGTGACTGACCTCATGATGCCAGGTGGCATTGGGAAGCCTACCAGCTGGCCTCTGGATAGACGATCTCGGCCTACCTATCTGACTGACTCTCTCTCACACTGCACAGTCTTCACGAGCCTATCTGAGTGCCCTCCCAAGGTCCCAGCCTGCCTTCCCTACTGCGTCTCATGCCACGCTGCCTGTCTGCCTGCCCTGGTTGCCAACCTTGAACCCTGCCTCAGCCTGCCTTCTGGTGCTCATGCCACAATGTCTGTGTCCTGCTGCTGCTGCTTCCACCCCTGCTGTACCATGAGTTCTGCTACTTGGCAATCCAATATCTGCCTCTCCTCCACCAATGCCTGGCAGCCTGCAATGGACGGTCAAGTAGGGGTGCCAGGCCAGTCACCAAGCCCCAAGCCTTCTCTGCTGCTGCTGCTGCTGCTGCTGCTGCTGCTGCTGCCGCTGCTGCCATGGGTTCTGCTACCAGGCAATCCAATGTCTGCTGCTGCTCCACCAATGCCTGGCAGCCTACAATGCCCAGCCAAGTAGAGGTGCCAGGTCAGCCACAGAGCCCCAAGCCTTCATGACCTTTGCTCCTGGTGCTGCTGATGGGTCTGTGATAGCCAGCCATGACCCTGCAGGCACCCCCGTGGGGCCAAGTGCTGAGCCTGCCTGCCCCAGCAAGTCTGAATGTCAAGCCCCAAGCCTTCCCGGTGTCTTCTGTTGCTGCTTATAGGTCTCTGACGGCCTGCCATACCCCCATGAGCACCCCTGGGGGCCAAGCACCGAGCCTGCCTGCCCGGGCAAGCCGGGGTGCCAAGCCCCAAGCCTTCCCGGTGTCTTCTGCTGCTGCTGCTGCTGCTGCTGCTGGGTCTCAGATGGCCAGTCATTGGCAACACGGGCACCCCCAGGGGCCAAGCACGAAGCCTGCCTGCCCGGGCAACCCAGGATGCCTAGCCGCAAGCCTTTCTGGTCTATGATGCTGCTGCTGTTGTGTCTCTGACAGCCTGCCTTGCCCCCACTGCCCCCCTAGAGCTCCCCAAGCCTCTGCCATGGCCGAACGTTCCGAATGTTCGGGAGGGTCCGAACTCCATGGGACCCAACCCACGAACCTGAACTAAGTTTTCCAACCGAAGGTCTGAACAACCAAACTACGTTCTGTTCTCACATCCCTAAGAGACACCACAGCATGCTGGCTAAAGATGGAGACACCCAAGGACTAGCAAAGAACCCAGGGCTCAGGTAGGCTCTTTCCTTGTATGTATCTAGTTACAAATCACTTGAGATATTTCGGGGACCACATTTAGTGGGAAAAGCCCTGCATTGGAGGATTGTGCTAGCCATTGGGGGTGTGCTGGAGACCAGACTCTAAAATAAACAGCAAATCTGAGATGTTAGCAGCCTGGGTGCAGTGGTGCCTGCTGCCACAGTCTTCTGCCCCACCTGCCTGTCTCGTGTTTTATCGTCCTGCTATTTCAGCATGTCATAATGTCTTTTCTGCATTCCTCAGTCTATGTATCTGTCCCCAGCCTGCCCTGAGCTTTCTGGACCCTTGTGCCCGATCTTTCACTAACCCCCTGTATCCAGATTTGATCCTGCAAGAACACACCTGGACCCCGTGTTGCACAAAGTTGCCTAATCGTGCACGACTCCTATGAACCAAGGAACCTGATCCCTATAAGGCCATGAGAATAGAGTGCCATCCAGTGCTTACTTTGTAAAAAGAATGAATTTATGGGCCCAAGTCTTCCCCAGAAGCTATGTCTCCTCTTCCCTCTCCGCTGTCTCAGAGCTTATCAGAGTAGGGAACTGAACTCATTTCCAGCTAATAATCCAGGTACCAGACTACTCTAGCTCTCTACAGCTGAATATAAAATAGCAGTTCTTGTTGTTTAATCTATATGAGGATCAGTACAGAAGGTGAGGCAGGAGTCATTAATTAACAAAAGCCAAATAAACATTCAGGCATTCTTTGGCTTTCGTTTCTAAGTCTGAAATGGACAATATTGGCCTTTCCTGTTTTTTCATATTTTGTTTTTTTCAGTCCCATTCTTACTGGGAACATTTGTACTCTCCTTTGAATTGAATTTGCAGGGCTGAGCCCTTGTAAGTCCCCTGGCAAATGAAGCTCTGGGTCAACAGAGATATATATTCATACTCATATTATATTCATATAATATGATTGACAGCTTACAGTACATTGTACAATAAATAATACGTCAAACAAATGTTCCTCACAACTTGTGAAAAGTCATAGATTCTCTATATATTTTCCATGAATATTGGCCTTCTGTATAGGTGTCTCATGTCTCTTCTGTTTTATAAAATGTACAAATATTGTTGTCCGTAATATAATCCTTTAAAACTTGGGACTGTTAAACATGTCACCAATATAAATGGAAAGGGCACGAGCAGGCCACACATATGAAATCATCAGAAGGATAATGCCACGCAATGTCAGCATTTTATGCCCCAGTGACAAAGCACTTCAATAATAGTTTCATACAGAGATATAGTCTACAGTCCAATGAGCTAACAAATTCCAGCTCACAGACCTGAAATGGAAGAATAAGGAACATAATTCTCTGGTGCGGCTCATCGCTCTATTTCAGAGTCAAGAAAGCTCTTTCTCCACAACTCACATTAAATGTTTACTTTTTCAAACAATTATTTCCACAGCTTTTGTGTATTAAAAAAATACTGCGTCAACAAAAATTAATAATAAGCTGTTTCCATTAATAAAATGAAGAGGCATTCTCAAAGCAGGTCAAGCTATTTCTATTCCCAAGATAAGAGTATGGCACAGAAGGAGTAAAATTAGTATCAGGATCAGGTTCTTCTGCTTTCATTGCCTCCTTTATTAATTAACACAAATTACAGTGAGATCAACTGTGACAAAAATACCAAACATATATTAGAAAAATAAATGCAATACCCAGTAAAACAGGGAGAAAGGAAGGTGTGTGGATGAATTAGCTTTTTAAAAGAATATTGTGTTATAGAATTTTGAGTTATGGAGTAGCTCCATATGTGTGTGTTCTGATAGTTCAAACAGTGGCTATTTTTAGATGGCCCCGGCTGGGAGGCAGCACGCACATGGATGTCCGGTGAGGGGGAGGTGTTCACATGGTCGGGGATGGGTGTGTTCTAGGTGTCCTTATGCATCACCCATTCATATCCCCACACAGAGCAACCAGGGAAAACCCAGATTGCTCTTGGGTGGGATTGGGGGGAGGTGCATGGTTTGTGGGAGCATGTGCCCATTCACCATCACTTTTAAAAAAATTATTAATTATTATTATTATTTATTTTATTTATTATTATTATTATTTAGATTGGTGTTTGCACCCGTGTCCAGTGGGTGGACCTACAGGTTAGCATCTCATATAAAAGCAGCCAGCACGGTAGCAGCTAGTCGGACAAATATGCGTTCTTTCCCAGTGGTTTATGAAATAATCATATTTAATAATCATATATATGGGTTGTAATTCATATGGTTCATGACAAAGTCAATAAATGCTACCTATGTGGCTGCAGTTGTGGAACTGGAAGCTAAGTTGAAAGCCTGGCAACAGGAGGAAGTTAGAGATTCCAACAGTGAGATTTAGCATGTGTCTTTGGCATTGTATGGATTTTATTTGAATTTTGTAGATACAGGAAAGATATAAATAGGATGCTAAAGCAGCCAGGATAAGAAACACCTACGTTAAAACTGCAATTTGTACCTTAAGTTTGGACATGATCCTCATTTGTCCAGGTGTGCAAGATGGCTGTACATGATTATTTATACACTGAAGTATTGTGGTGATTTAAGTGGGCACCAAATTATAATTCCCACTGAGAGGCAGTATTGTGCATAACTCACACTTACTTTCATATGTAACATCAATCCCCAGAGCCCAGTATAGCTCTTCTATGTAGCTATTACTTAAAGTGTGGTCTGACCACTCATAAGTAATGTTCCCAGATACAGAGGTGTGTTCCATGCTTCCACAATACACTCAGAAGCCTGCCAACTAAGCAGAAACAGCAATTTCATTTGTATGGAATTTTTTCCCACATTTTCAAAAAGTTGATCAAAATTTTGCCACAATTTAAATCCATAGCAAAATTCCAATTGAAGGTATGACGGAAAAATTTCAGTGCACTGCCACTTTGCCCATGCACAGTAGGCACTGAAGTTATTCCAACTGATCTGATGAAACAGAGTTTGGAACCTGTGCTGGATTGAATGAAACAGCCAGATTCTGTCAAAATGGAATCTGGACCAGACTTTTGTTTCAGCCTTATAGCTGAGGTTATGCTGTACAATGATAGCTCTTGGTGTATAGGTAGATTTGAAATATAAAATACTAAATATAGTGTGGCATTTTGGCTCACAACTAGAATCCATGAAGTACCTTGTGTACCTGGAAGAACGAGGATTGTACTGTTTGCATTTTGTGTGCCACTGCCTGCATTATAATAGTCACTAATTTGAATGTAATCTACCAGACTTCTACCTCGTGCTGAAAGAAAACAGCTTTTCCATCTTTGTGGAATATTTCCACATTTTCCATAATGTCAGCTGGAATTCAGGCATGGATTTAAGTCGCAGTGGAATTTGGATTGAAGTTCCAATTGACTGATTCCACCATTTACTGCACATTAGAGTTTGGAAATTTGGTTCGGTTCGGTTCAGTTTGAAATTCGATTTTGGAAATTCTGTTCAGTTCAGTTTGGTTTGAAATTCGAGTTCGGTTTGGAAGTTCAGTTTGGTCGACCAAACAGACCGAGTTCGGACGAATTCTGAACTTCCGAACCAAGTTCGGCCATTCAAAACCAGTTTTTTTGGTGTGTGTTGTCACTAGGGATGGGCGAACAGAACAGAGTTCGGAAATTCGGTTCGGTTCGGTTTGAAATTCAAGTTCAGTTCGGAAGTTCAGTTCGGTCAACTGAACCGAACTCTGAACTGCGTTCGCCCATCCCTACTGCACATGTTGGTAAGTTGGTTGTGGCTCTACTGCATGTGTACAAAATAGTGCTGCTCTGGCCTGTCATTTTGCACACTACTGCCATTTTTGCCTGAGAAGTAGAAGTCAGGATCAATACAGTCATTCCAACAAAATTCATTTTTAATGTTGATTCTGTTTATTATGTTGTACGCAGCCCTGAGCTGCATTGGCAGAAGGAGGTGGCATAAAAATGGAAATAATTAAATAAATAAAATTAAAATGCTGGTGCTGAGCAGATTGTATTCCTGTCCACATATCACTAGATTGATTGGAATGGCCAGATCTGTCGAAAATTGAAGCTGAGCCGGAATTTTGTTACTGGCCTACCTCTACCTGATTGAGACTTGATTATGAGGATTTTTTTAACATCAGTAGTCACTGAATGAACTTCATCATTAATTGTATGCTATAGTCTAGAATGGATTTACTGTGGATTAAAATTAATGGGGAAAAAACAAAGAGAAAAATGAGGAAGGAATTCAAAAGGCCCAAATCTCATTCACAATCTACATCTGATTTTCACCCCAGCTTATCATTCAGCTTGCATGATGAATTAGCCAGAGGTCATATTGAAATAACAGTCTGTGATAAAGTCTTTATGCCTTTTTAAATCATAGGGGTGTGCATGCCATTTTTGTTATTACAATAACAATAATGAAAATTGTCATTTTCATTATCGTTATTGCAATTACAAAAATGACACAAAATAATAACAAAAATTGAAATGAAAGGCTGTATGAGGGAGGATGTGGAGCAACCCAAAAGACTGACAGACACATTCACTGGCCAAGTACTGCATGCTTCTAGCTTTACAGGACTAATGGGTAGTGGCTTCAAGGCGGGTATGGGGGGGCTCAGGCGGGCATAGAAGAGACATAACTGGGACTTTGGGGATAGTATCCCAGCAATCAGGAGACATAATTTACACATTGAGGATGGCCAATTATCATCACAAACACAAACACAGAGGACGTAAGAGAATCTCTATTGGCTCTCTCCTAAACAGATGCTTATGACTTCTGAGTAAAAAGTGGGGGAGAGATGTTGGGATGGTCACAGCACAGAATGAGGATATTTGGTTGACATTTCTGCTGGCCAATTGGCATCACAAACTGATCTTATACCACAGTAACACGTAAGAGAATCCCCGGGATAAGCTCATTCTATGCATATGATGTTCAGGCATATCAAATTTGGACCCTTTATCACATCTTTCTGATATTTGTCAGAGATGATTTTGAAAGTGTGATATACAGTGCTGCAAAACGTCATGTACACTGGTTGGACTACAAAGATGTTACAGTCAGACATACATTTATAAGTTAATTGCTTATACCACCAGAACCCCTTTATCAATCATTCTGAAAGTTGGCAGAGATAGTAAATATGTGAAGGGGTATAAACATGCCAGATTTCATCTACATTAAATGTGAGACAAAGAAGTTACACTTAAGAATATATATGAAGATTTTTGCAAAAATAAATTAATTCAGCAGCTTCTAAAATTGTATTCCTTTATCCAATCTTTTTGGAATTTGGTACACACAATGCCTGCCATTGGAGGTATAAGCATGCCAAGCTCCAGCCACATATAGTGGAAAAAAAAGGTTACAACTGAAAATGTGTTTTCCATTGAAACCAATGCCAAATGAAAACTAAAGCAAAAACAAAAATGAAAATTTGATATTTATGAAAATGAAAATGACAGATTTAAACAACAAAAACAAAAACATGAAAATGAAAATGACATGGGTCCCTGGTGCACACCTCTAATATGAACAAGAAAGTCTTGAAACTAAGTTATGACAAGATGAAATTCAATTGATGAGTTGACCTTAGTTCGTGTGTTTTGAGAAACATAACATTTATGCTATTTGGAAATAATTTTGAGATTTACGCTTTTCAGGTTGATGTATAACAGGCAAATTATAGAGATGACACTCTGAGCAGAAAGAATGCGAAAAGGAAGGATATTTTAAAAAGTAGACAAATTTGCAAAGGCAAACAAGCACCATGTTCTGTAACAGGAACCAAAAGATTAATCTAACTCATTGAAGTCACACATTAAGTTCCTCCAACAACAAATCCTATTCCTCTCCAGGAATCAGGGGCCCAAAAATTCTCTGGACTTAACTCAACAACAGGAAACCACTGATTTCCAGCACCATCAAGTGACTTTTTAAATAGATCAATACCAACAGTGATCTTTAAAAAGGAACTGCTTTTTGCCCCTCTCACTCTAAAAGGAAGTAGAGTTAAAGATCTTCACTTTAAAACTTGGAATACTGACAAAAATTAAGTTTAGGAGGTAAGCTAAATCAAAATATTGTTTTCTCCTTTTTGCCTATTGGTAGAGAGAAACTAGAATGTCAAATTATTTTCACTATTGAAGAAGACATGGAGTTGGAGTGTCTTCTTAGGCTTTGTGTACACAAGGAGTTAACCATGGAGTAAAGAAAATAAATTCTGCAGTAAAAATAAAATAAAATTGTGTACTTGTGGAAATATGCCACTCTGATGTGGATTATAGGACAATGAAAAGATGTTAAGTTATCATTAGGGATGTGCGAAGGCGGTTTGGCCGTTCAGTGTTCGGCCTGAACTTGGCCCGTTTGGAAGGTCAAAATGAATGCCTGAAGCCCCGAACAGTTTGGCAGCGTTTGGATGAGTTTGGCGGTGTTTGGGTGGGAAAAACATGACTGCTAGATCTGGGGGGAGGGAGGGCAGGTGAGAAACAGACTTCCTGGCACTAGGGGTGGAGACGCTTAGAATAGCAACCACCCTGCTGAATCACCATACCTCTTTTCCTCAGACCACTGGCTTTACAATCTGTGATTGGCCACGGGCTAGGCTGCACAGAGCCAATGGGACTTGTGGTAAGGCGGAAACAGCAAGTAACAAAAGTCATTGCCCTCCCCCCTTCCCACTCCTTCTGAGCTAGCCACTTATCGTGTCAACAGGAGTTTTCAGAACTCCTCTCCCAAAAGTTTGTCTTCCTCCCAATCCATTCCCATCCTCATCCTATTTCACACATTTCCACACATTTACCTCGTTAGTTTCATTTATTTAGATTAGATTAGATAGATTTAGGTGTTGTTTTTATTTTTTAGTCCTCCCTGTGTTCTTTCTCCCTCCCCTCCATTGAATCCTTCCCTCCTCCCTGTAAATATTCCATCCCTGATTCCCTTCCCCTGTTTTTGGATTTATTTA